>CM069916.1:103894785-103950516 GCA_036172215.1 Camellia granthamiana | reverse complement strand
ATTTCATAAATAGAAAATATAACTATAAATAAAAAGTTATTTTTTTTAATACACAGTATAAAATCATAACCATCATTTTCTTAGGGTGTTGGCGGATCCAGTTGGATAGGGTGATCTTCCGTTTTCCATCCGTCTAAACTTAGGCAGATTGAAAAAAAATACATCTGCATTCATTTGCTTGGCCATTGGAACCATCTATTTTGTTGTGGACTGGTTCGAACTATTCGGCTTTGGCGAATTGGGTGGATGCTTACCCACCCTTAGTTTACACATTTTTTTATTCAAACATTTTTCTAATGACAAAATGTGTAATATTCTAATCATAATATGTGTAAATTATTACCCACAAAAATAAGAACATTGTCACAAAATTGCGTAATTTCATTTCTAAATCACAAATTATTGTAAAATCATAAAAATATGTAATATATACCATATGTGGGTGCTGATTTTTGACTTCAAAAACCAAATAGATCTCTCTGCTGAGATCTAGGAAACTTAGCTGAGAGCATGCGATAGAATAGATTAAGCCTAACGCCTGCACACGAGAAGATAAGAGAAACCATGGTGGCTCGTCCACCCAAAAGCACTCTGACGATCAAGCCAGTCACTTATCTCTCAAAGATATCAACTCAAATAATAGTGCACAGGTAAAAAGCATACCTTAGATCCACAAGAGCGCCTTACTTTTTATAGCCAACAGTGCCCTCGTTCCATAGAAGTCTTACTTCATAGTACTTAAGGATAACACTTATATCGGACTCTTAGTTAGATAAGAATGAACCCTTTAAGAGGCCTCATCTCTATCCAAATTAAGCGCCTTGACTTATCTAGGACTCTTGTCTTATATTTGAATATCTCGGATTTCGATATTTCGGATTCCGATATTACTACCCTATAACTCGACAATATAGTAACCGTCTCGGCGTCACGGGTCGTCCACGTGGCAACATCGGCCCAACACCTCGGCCACGTGGTGTGTCCCTAAAAATATGTCTCCACAACTACCCCCTAGGTTCTATTACCTCGGCAAACCTGAGGTGATGGAACCTATATTGTCTACCCTCTCAACATGTCGGCTAAACAACATGATGAAAAAATGCTCCTCTAACCGACATTATGACTTGTTGGTTTTAAGAAACAGGGACTCAAATGTCCACTCATCAAGAACCAAGGACCAACATGTTATGTTCTACCCAAATCCAACATCTCAACCCATATCGCACTATTAGCGGAGATCATGATTCCACTAGTTCAAGAATTTCAAGCATCCATGATGCGTGTGAGCTGGCACTCCATAACTGCCTCAACTGTTTTATCCATGTGTCATCACCAGATTGGAAATACCAATCACGTCTCCATGTTGTCACATCAATTCTTCCCCATGCTGCTTGACGTCAGCACGGGTACGTCTTCCTAGGTGTTTGAAATGATTTATTGCCACCCTTGTGTTTTTCACCAAAACTTTTTTCCCTCTCTCTCTGTCTCTTCATTTCTATATTCACAACCCTCTCTCTTTCTTCAATCTCTCTCTCTCTCTATATATATATATCTCTAAAGCCTTCCAAATCGCCATTATTGCCCTACTCAAAGCTTTCTGCAACTGCTTTTGTTCATCACCTCTGGCAAGCATTCATCTGTTCTATTTCTACTAAAAGCTTCATTTCATCCCGGCAAACAAGAATCTGGCATTTGTTTCTCTAATTATATCATGTAAGTCTTCCATTTTCTTGATTTTAGTTTCTCCGTGCTCTTAAACACGTTCTTCACTATTTATTACCCTTAGTATCCTTTCTACACCTATCACACACTATTTGCACCTTCTCTGTGTTCAAGTCTGTTCACAATTTGGATATTTTTTCCTCTGTATTCTCCATGTATCTTGGTCTTCATCTTTTGAATTTGGTTTCTCTTATCGGCATGTACACAATACACATTACACTCACACTTGGATCTATATTGTATCTCTGTCCAATTTGTCTTTATTTACAGATTCTTGATGTACATGCATTCTTGACTTTTATGTGTATGAATCTATCACCCTTGTTCATGTTCTGAATCCACCTTCATCTTCTTTACTGTTTCTAGTTTGCTTCACCCCATTCTTGCACATTTCTATCATTCTTGCATTCTTCAGTCTAGAATTGGGATTTGCTTTGAATATTAGGAAAACTGAAACAATCCACGCCCAAAACCCTCTTCAATAGATTGCCAGAACCTTTAACCTAATATTCTCTAAGGCCACACTGAGATCCTTAGGGTCAAAGATCCATAACATTGAACTCCCTTAAACAGTACCAAAACCATACAACCAAGATCATGGGTATGCACAAGTGAAGGGTAGATAGCCCCACTAAGATAGAGAACTTTCATCGAGAATACAATATCCCAGTCGACATTTATATCAGACTCGTTGGTGAGAACGATTTTATTATGCATGGAGATAACTACATGCCTTTTCCCGTAATGTCAATCCTTGAGGGCAGAGTTAGGTTTCCCATTGACATCCTATTTAGGGAAATGCTTCACTTCTACAAATTGAACCCCATGCAGCTAGCTATCAATACCTTCCGTATAATCAATGGTATAGTCGAACTCAATCACCGACATAGAGCCCAACTCAACCTTCAAGATGTCTAATACTGCTATACAATGTGCATCATTCAATCCAAAAAGGGCATAACCTACTACCTAAAATCGAGGTCCACAACTTACAAGATGATCACCGACCTCCCTGATTCCAATAAAGGTGCAGGAGATGATTATCTTATTGTCTCAGGTAAGTGGGAGTTTGCTCAAGATGAGGACCTCCACCTCTTTCTACTCCCTAGAAGCATCCTAGGACACCATAAAAGTAAGTCATCCTTAGAACACACACATGTTGTCCATTAATTGCTTAAGTTAGTTACATTAGCACACCGCTAACCACTTATTTATTCTTTTTTAATCTTTTGATCTCCTCCAGCCCGACAAGAATTTTAGAAAGTACTACATACCCAGAGTCGACATGCAAAGGCTCCTGGACCTACGCATCAACATCCATAAAGCTCTATTCTTGCTGATTATACTGCCACGTACAAGTCCCCACTCCCTGACATCCCATCAAGAAGCAAGACTCCACTATCCGTGACAACATCAATTGCCTTCTGTAGACACCCAATTTTTGACCGCCCTTAAGACTTGAGCGCCACTGATTGATCACTCGATGATGAAAGTTGTGCTATGCAAATGTTCGATTTCTTCAGCAAGAAGAGCTTCTAAATCCCAACCTTACACCCCATTTTTGGACCAAAACGTTTTTGACCAAAACAATTTTAGACCTCAAAACCCTCTCTTTCAAAATATTTTTTCAAATGTTTCTACGATGTTCTGAGGCTTGCATTTCGTTTAAAAATTGTACTTTTCGGTAAACCGAGCAAGGACAAAGTGAAAATAAATGGAAGAGAGGTGAACTCTTTGAAAAATGTTTTTAAACGTCTTATTTATAAGTTTGGAGTTGAAGAAAATTGAAGGAGTGAGAAGAAAACTAGTTGGGGGAGATGGTTGAGTTTGAAATCGTTGAGAGAGACTGAGCAACCTTCACTAAATCAGGCCTATCCTTTTGTACACTTGGACTTTAGTTGTGAAGCCATCACAATTGGAAAGTGGACTTCCGGGGCTTCATTTTAGACTCAAGAATCTCCTCAAACTGAGTCTGGATAAGGGAGATATGGCTGTTTGAAGTTAGGCATCAATCCGATTAAGCCAAAACTAAGCAACCTTCACTAAAATAGGCAAATCTCTTTGTACACTTAGAATTTAGATGTGAGGTTCCACTATTGGAAACTAGACTTTTTGGGCTTCAATTTAGACTCAAGAACAACCTGAAAAGGAGTCCGGATGAAGGAGATATGCCATTTGAAGTCGGGTCTACAAGCAGATTTTTGATAGCCGGCAAGTGGCTGGAAGATGGCCGGCTGGCCAGCATTGATGGCTGACAATGCACACTTCCTCTCTCTCTACAATTCTCTCTCTCTCTCTCTCTCTCTC
Source organism: Camellia granthamiana (assembly GCA_036172215.1). Lineage (NCBI taxonomy): Eukaryota > Viridiplantae > Streptophyta > Magnoliopsida > Ericales > Theaceae > Camellia > Camellia granthamiana. The sequence goes on along the minus strand of CM069916.1, from coordinate 103,946,487 downwards.
TCTCTCTCTCTTGTAACTTGCATAGCCTTTGCCCAAACACTCTAAACCAAACCTAGAGAGCTTCTTGTTGAGGTTATTTGAGCTTGAATTTGAGCTCTTGAAGCACTTGAGAGTGTAAAATTGGTGATTTATGACTTAAGGGTTCATTCCTCTCCAAGAGGTATACCTTCTCTTGCTTTTACACCATCTCTACACCACTTCTTTTCCATCTTTTCTTGCTGATTTTGAAGTGTTTTTCAACTATTTTTATAGGCTGAAGCATGTGGTTTAAGGCTATTAAAGGTAGAGGGGTTAACCACCATTCTTTACACCTTGTTTTCTAAGCCTTTACACTTGTGTTTCCTATTCTTTCATCAACTTTTTTTGAGCTTTTTACTACTGATTTTCCGAGGTTTTTAGAGACTGAAAAAGTGGTTTTGAAGTCCCAAAAATGGAGGGGTTAACCACCTCTCATTTGGCTTGTTTATTAGCTTAAATTGCTCTATGTTTTAGTTACTTTTGTCTTCATTCCAGAATTTTTTTTACTGTTTTTAGGTTGTAAAAACTCTATATTTTTGGGTTGAAACTTGGGTTTTAAGGCCAATAAAGGTTGATAGGTGGTTCACCCTTTTTTGCACCTTGCTCTCAAGGCTTTTACCCTTGTGTTTCCTACCCTTTTACTATCCTTTTCCAAGATTTTAAACACTGATTTTTAGAGCTTTTTCAGTGGCCAAAATCATGTTTTGAAGTCCAAATTTGGAGGGGTTAGCCTCCCCTCCTTGTGTCTTGCTTACTAGCCTAGTTTGTGCCATGTTTTAGCATATTAATCTAGCTATTATTAGCTCAAGTCCAGAATGTTTTAGGACTTATTTTAGACTGTTTTAGCACTATTTTGGGCTGTTAGTTGCATTTAAGCTTTACTTTGCATGCTTATAGTGTAATAGTCCTCATGAGTTTGGTATTCTAGGCCTTAGACACCATCTTGTTTGAGTTGATAGCACTTATTTATGCTTTTCTCACTCATTTTCAGCACTTAACAATCTCTGCAACCTCCCTCCTTTCTTGACTTTTGTTTTGCTTTGAGAGTTGTTTCAAGCCTCTTGCTCTTTGAAGCATGAGATTAAGGGTGTCATGCTTAATGGTTTAATCCCTTTTTGGGGTTCATTATCAACGACATGACATCTCTTTCATGTCTTAAGTTAACTCTTAGTTTGGTACTTCACTCCATTTAGAGGACTTAAACTCACCATTGGACTTAATGGATTAAAGAATGGATGGTAATTTAAAATTGAGTAACTAAAATTGAGGCTAAAATGGTGCAAGATAATAACTTGTTTGTGTTCAATCGGACGTTAATTGAACATATGGAAACTTGAAGCATTTCATACTTATTAGCGACGAAATGATTCAAGTTTCCAAGGTCACTACTTCCCTTGATTATCCATGATAGGGAGGTGGTCTTTAGAGTCTTGTTTTGTTGCATTTATTGAACTTGCACACTTTGGTTCACAAGCCATTATGCAATGAAATTGCTTGAGTTTGTGGTTTATGGCTTAAGTTTACTTCTCCTTTGATTTGTTCATGAAAAGGAGGGGTGAGTTGTGCAAACAAACCCTTGAAATACCCTGTATATGCTTTCTTTATTCTCTATTGCAGCAAGATGAACCTATGCAGCAGTGGCCGGCAGGTGGCCAACAGGGGGCCGACCGGCCATCACTGGTGGCCGACAGTCTTCATCACTGGCCGGCCGGCCACTGATGCAAAATTGAGTAGTGTGTTGGTAAGGTGGAGCAGAGTTGTTCTGGAAGTGGGCAACAGTGTTGGTGTTCAACTGTGCAAACAGAGGCATTCAGAAGCAAAATGGTGGTATTTTCGGGTGGAAACCAAGCATGCGCATGAACATCCCTTGTTTCCCGAGACGTAGTAGTTCGTTGTTTAGTTTAATTACTTATTTTAATTGCACTTGCATTGTAATTATTTAATTAGTTAGTTAATTAATTTGTTGTAATGATTAGTTAAGTAGCTTAGCTAATTTATTTATTTCGGTTTGTAATAATTAGCTTAATTAGCTTAGCCTAATTAGTTAGTTAAATTAGCTTAGTTCATTCAGACTCTCCTTCGTGAAAGTGCAATGTAATAATGTGTATGTGTTCCAACCCCACGTCTTTCTCCCTTTTATTTACTAGCTTACAATGGTTAGTTTAGGGACATTATGTTTCAATTATCATTCTCTATGTTTGCATCCATTTGTATTGCATGCACCGGGACTCGGTTCATCATTCTAACTGCATTGTTAGTTTAAATACTTCTTTGAATACGTGCTTAGACCGCATACTATTTAATTGGTTTCATATGTCATGGTAAGTAGCCGAGCCTATTTAGATTGCATTATCGCATGTGTCGCATTAGTCATATAGCATAGTTAGGAGTCATGCATTTTTCTAACTCATATATTTTAGCTTGGAGTACTAGATGAGCCTTTACTAGCTTTAGCATATTGCATGAGTGTGATTGCCATTTTTGCCATGTCTAGCATGCTTGCCATGAAGCTAATTGCTTAAATGATAAACTGCTTGAATGCCTGTGATGAAGGCTTATTGCTTGAATTGGAATAATTTGAGTAATTATAGCGATCCCAGTTTTGCCACTTCGCTGAGTATGTCGGGGATCGAGTTGCCCGGTCAGCTCGTGGGGGTCCAGGGGGCAGCGCCCCTTGGCGAGTCCTAGGGCAGCGCCCTGGCGAGGTTGAGGGGCAGCGTCCTCGAAAAGCAAAAATGCAAAATGCATTAGAAGTTGCTTGTCTGCTCAAGTGGCCGTTAATGCGCTCGAGCGCAGAATGTTTGGTTCCAGAAGTTTGACCTGTCTGCAAAAGTACTAGGAAAATGTATTTGACGCTCGAGCGGGGCTTTCCACGTTCAAACGGACCATGTTATATCAGTTCGTGAATCTGATATTTCATATCACTTTTGTATATCTCTCTCTCTCTAAAAACCCTTTCCTCTCCCTTCTCTCTACATTTCCCTACGCCAAATTGGATCAAAACCTTGATTTCTCAAGATCCATTAGAGTTCTGCCATAGGTTCTTCATCAAAGTTGGTTAACTTCTCGAGGGCTTCGTTGTGTGCGGTGAAGATCGAGTTTCGATACCGTTGATTTTAGGGGTTTCATTTCATTTTTTCTTCAAAACTTGAGGTAGGGATTTTCTTAGAGTTATATATATATTTTTGCAAGATCTATATAGTTTTCAAAATCATCTTTCGATAGCTTTGAAAATTGATTGTTGATTCAAGAAGTTGAGCGATTTTGAAAGTGGGTTTGTCTCTTGTTCTTTTAAAATGATCTTATGGGTTTTGATCTTCGTTGATTGAAGAAAATATGACTTTGGAAAGTTTTCTTTCAAAAGATTTGAGTTCTATAGTTTTTGTGAGAAAACCTAGAATTTGGGGATTTTTTTAAAGGAGACTGAAAATCTATGAATGATATTATTATATTTATTTTACGTGTCAAAATAAATGGATGTTTGGAAAATTTATTATTTATATTTATATAAATGATGAATTTCGGGGATTATGAGAATTGTTGTTCATTTTGGAAATTATTGTTCAAAACATTGAAATAGTCTTGAAATAACTAATTATTGAGGATACTTGAGAAGAGGGAATTGTGTTATTCCTTGGATGATGAATTGGAATAAAAGCATTTATATTCATCTTGTGAAATTGACATATTAATTCATTTGATTACATTAAACTTTGAAAATTAATTTGAAAACTTGCATTGAGATGGAATGGTTATGGGGTAAATACGTTGGTAAGTCTTGATAGGTGGTGTAGATGATATTGAATAAGTTAGCCTGAGAGTCCGGGGTGAAAGACCGAAAACCCGCGTGGATAGGTGTCCAGCCTTCTGGTTAATACCGGTAAAAATGACAATTTGGTGGTACTTGTATAGTCTACTTGCAGACACCGACCTAGAGATTACCAGAGTCGTATTTACCGCCCTTGAAATAAATTGTTAAGTTTTGAACAATTGAAATTGCATGATATCATTGAGCATGATGGTTTTCAAAAGATGAAAATGTGATTTATCTTCAAAAAGGGCATAGCATGGTATGTGCATTTCATCTCTTGAGACTTGTATAAAATGTATATACTTTGTTAAGAATTTCCTACTGGGCTTTATGCTCACCCTACGGGATTTTTGTGCAGGAAAAGATGTGGTAATCCCACCTAATTAGGGGCATGGAAGTATGTGTGTTGGGAGTACAATGCTCTCATTTTGCTGTGATTCTATGTGTAAGCCAAGGGCTGTGTTTGTGTGGGTTTGAATAACCATTTTGTGTAACCAGGCTCAAGCCTTGGAAACTTATAAACCTTTGGGGGTATTTATTTGTTTATTTACTTCTTGTTGGATTAATATATTGTTGCATGAAGAACTATTGTATCATGTAATGTAAGTTTGGAGATTTATATTCGGTTTTTCTTGAAAGAGCCATGGTTGTTGTATTATCATTTGGGCTAGAAATTTGGGGCGTTACAGTAATGTTCATATGCGATCACTTTTTCAAGTGGTACATATTTCGAAACAATTTTTCAAAACAAACATGAAATCAAATGTTCCAATTCTTGCAAATTGGTCTAGACTTGTGTGTGCGCGTATCACATAATAATGCTAGCCTAATAAATCGGAACAAGAGCATATAATGTACATAAGATTCATATCATGATTAGTAGAGGCCGATCTTTGATCGGGTGAGCGGGGGTGCTGAATTCATGACCTTCCCCTCTCGTACCTAAGTTCCTGAGCCGAGATAATCTTGGTGATGACAGACACGTGGTCTTTGGCACGAGTCATGGGTTTCCTAAATTTTCCCAAAACAAAATATTTAGGTGGCAACTCTGTATCTGGCAAAGCAGTCTATTTTTGACAATCTGATTCAAAATCGATTTTCCAAAAGATTTGTCGGATTTGGACTCTTTGGTGTTTATCTATTTCACATTGCACTTGTGGAATCAGATTCAGAACCATGAGAGTCTGAACTGTAGGGCAATTTCGTCTCCCAAAAGGGGGCATGAAAAAGTTGGGCTACACCTCGTCAAGGGCAGATCAAGGATCAACATTGTACCCAACTGACTAGTCGTCAACTTCAGCTCCATCTCAGCATGTTCCGCCTTCTGAGCACTGACGTCACCAACATCCCTCTGATGCCCTTGCATGAAGAACTAGAAGCAGGAAACACTGAGGTTCTCACTTATTGGCATATGATTCTGAAAACCCACCACTAGCTCTCTCTTCCTTCAGACTCAATACCAAAGTTACCATTGCCTCCACCTCAGAAGAGATGGGTTGCAAACCAGCTGTTGCCGATGACCTTTATGCTAGCCTTCCCAACATTGTCACCTCCCAATCCTCCCCTTCTCCACAAACAGTTGAGAAACCAAAGAGAGTGAAAAAGCCCAAGGTAAAGGCCAAGGTCACCATCACTCCTTCTTCAGAAGAGAAGGACCCTGAGGATGCCATGATGATCTCAAAGATAGTAAAGGTCGAGAAGAGACAAGCTACCACTAAATTCACTAACGCCCACCGCCAAAATGGTCCAAGTCTTCTGCGGTCAATGACACCTCAGACGCTTTCATACCCAACATCTCCATCAATGGTTGTTCCAATAGGCTGATCAAAAGTGCCTCCTTTCAGCCTGAGATTGATGCTGCCTTGTCGACTGCCGTGCTCCTCCCTGCTCCTCCCTACTGACATCGAGGCCATGAGTAACTACAATAAGTATGAACACTTTGCCTTCATGATGAGGAACACCATAGTGGTAAGCTTTTATTCTGTTTTTCAATCCAACACTTTATACTTAGAATTATTTTTACTGTTATACTAATTCATCTTCTCTCTTCTACAGACCATGCATCATGCTCATCCTTCGCTTACAAGGCCAAACTGCTAAAGAAGAACCTCTTCAAGAAAACACAAGAGGCCACTGATCACCTTCATCAGCTCAACTAGGTGGAAGCGGCAAGGATGAAGTTGCTAGATAAGCTTAACGTGCCGAGGAAAGCCGAGGAAAAAACTGAGGTCGTGGCTAAGGCATCTGTAGAAAAGGCTACTAAAGCTGGGAAGGAGCTAGCCGAGGCTTTGGCTACAAAAGATGCTGAGATCAAGGCCGCTGATGGGAAGGCTTACACCGAGGGCCAAGACGACATCAGAGAGTAGTACCAGAAGCAAGTTAGTCTGGCCTGCAACCGAGGCTAATATCTCAGCTGGGTCACAACTTTGAAGAAACTCTCTGTTCCCGAGGCCTTCTTTCTGAGGCATCTCGGCCAACTGGATGTGCTTTTTCGTCCTTCCCTAGTCCAATCTGAGGAGGAATGGGAAGAAGAAGAAGAATAAGCCGACTCTACTGTCGCTGGGACCAAGTCTCCAACCTTTAACGACCAGGTCCTAGACCTGACCGAAGAGGATGTCGACGAGATTTCCAAGAGTACCTCTTCCAAGAAGGCCAATGTATTTGAGGCTGAGGTCGCTGCTTCCAGCAAGAGCCTAGATGAGAGTCTGAAGGAGATAGAAGAAGAAATAGTAGTCGACGTAGAGGTTGAGAAGGCAGCTACACTGTCCACTAAGCCCGACACACTGCCAATTGCCGAAGTGGTTCAAACCAAGAACATTGCTCCAATAACCAGTACTTAGGATTTTTTTTTTCTTTTTTTTCTTTTTTTTTACTTTCAGTTGTACTTTCTTTTTCTTTGAACAATCTTCTATTTTGGCCAGGCCGAAGTGCCTTCTGATATACTTAAACTGTCCTTCGTTAGATGAATACAAGCAAGTTCATTTTCACTAAGTGTTGTACTTTTTCCTTCTTTGTGCCTTGTATACTTTTGCTGTCTTTATATTTCATGAATTCTTTTGAGTATAACATCTTGGATAACATCTCATCTCGGGTAAAGTAACCACCTTAGATTACAACATCTCAAATAGAACTGTTATTTATCTCGGATAACTTTAACTCAAAATTTTTCTGAAAATTTTAACAAGTATCACATTCACTTGACTCATCCATGCTCTCTTTCCCCTAATGTGAATGTAAGTATAACTTAGGTTAACATTAAGGATACATCATCTGGCTCCTGCCTAAGTTTGACTTAGACATCAGTGATCGAGGTCATCGTGTTTACCTCGTCTAAACCAAACACTTAAGGCTTAACCTTAGTGCACCGAGAGTACTACCTACCTCGGCTTTTCGTACAAACTAGCCAGATCATGGTTGGTTTTGCCTTGTTTCTATGAGGCCCCTAAAAATTTTATTTTCTAAAAAGTCCCTTACTTTTGGAATATTGTAATGAATATCCTTGATTTTCTAAATAATTTCAACTTTAACCCTAAAAGCGAAAACTCGCAAACTCTAATCGATTTTGGTAACTTAGGAATCATTTCTAATACCCTAATACTAATTAAATGACTCCCTAAATATGGATTTACCACTTGAACCCTAGATTTTTTCGGTTTTCATCATGTTCGTCGATTGATAGCCTTTTTATTCGAAACAAGAAATCTAAACCGAATTAGATTCTCTAACCCTAATTTAATTTAATTCTACACTTAAATAAATGTTCCAATTTATAAATTAAAACCAAAGCCCTCACATTTTTATTAGCCCCAAGTTTGTACTATATATATACTTGTACCTTTAAACCTATTTACATAAATTATACACTATATTTTGAAATTTCCATCAAATTGTACACAAAAAATAAATAAATAAAATTCCCAAATCATCATCTTTGGCCTCCCACCCTAGGGAAAGAAAATGCTTACATTTTTTCAAACAAATCCATGAATTCATGAAAAAAATGTTCTAGTACCCCCAAAACATGGAACCTTTTTTCCACCTCAAGTTCCATCCTAACTAAAGCCTAACTAGATCATGATTAATTGCATAAAAGGCCTGCATCCACTATTCCATTAAGTTCAAACTAAATCCAAAATATCTAATCCATTTCCAGCCAATGGGTAAATTGGACCTTTTACACCAATTTTATTATAAATAAAACCTCTCCCTTGGCATTTTGCACACAAGAACACACACTCAAACAACATATTCAGTTGAGAGGAAAGAGAGGGCAAGAGAGGGAGCTTGGTGAAGGAAAAGAGAGAAAGAGAAGGTTTTGTTAGCAATTCAACCAAGCCTCAAGTAAGCTACATTACCATCTCTCATTCTATTTCCTTTTTCAAATACATGTTATCAGAAGTTTAAAATCATATTTTCAGATGTGTTGTAATAGTGTTCATATGTTCAGAGTTGATGAGTTGAGCTTTGATCCTTCTTCTACTCATAATTTGTCTTGATAGATGCAATACTCCCTTTTTCTTTCCATATCTCACATTATTTCCAAAGGCACACCATCACTTTAAAAGTGAGTTATTGATACATTATTTAGTATGTTTTTATCACAAAATAAGTGAAAAATTTCCCTTAGTTGGCCTTTTCTCTCACCAATCTTTTTGTTTGAGTATTATGCATGAAAAATCAGTTTTTATAGCCAACTTTCAAAAATTATAGAAAAATTCAGGAAAATCTCTTGAACCTCAGTTTTATGTCAAAAACTTCCTTAAAGAGTTGGCTTTCAATGAAAATTGGTTTCATTGGAAAAGAGTGAGCGGTTTGAAACAAAATCCAATTTTCGTAACGGTTGACAAATCTAGATAGCGCTGGAGTGTTTCTTAAATAACTAAAAATCTAGAAATGCTATTCCATTTTTGAAAAATGTTTTAAAAACTAGATAAAATTCTCTATGAACCATAGGAAGGCCAAGCTCGGGAAAAATATGAAATGGTCCTTTTGATTTTAATCTTTAAGTGGTACTAGATCTGGAAATATAGTTTTGCATTGGTGTTCTATGCTCTTGTCTTCATGAATATGCTTATTAGTATATGATCATGTTTTGCTATGATATTGCATGTGTTATGGTAATATACCTTTTATTTTAGTCCTTTGATGGTGTTTATATTTATGAAAATTTTATTTCAATTGCTTGTGCTAACTGACTTAAAACATTAATCTAAACGGAAAACTTGATGTGGTGGCTAATGGGGTTTCGATCACATTAGTATTGTTATGAGACAAGGTTATGTTGAAATTAAATTGGTTAGCGTGACGTGTTCCCTTTTGAAAGCTAAGGTCTTGGGCAAGTGGTTGTTTGGAACCCTTGAACGAAGCAATTGTATTTGGATCCTAGGTGGTTTTGGTGTGAGGAGGGAATGGGTAAGGCCCTTATTTTATCATCTCTTTTGAGGTCCTTGATTGGTGCTACGCTGTATGTAACTGTTGGTAGGCATCCAGGGTAAGGTTTGTAAAACAGCAAAAAAGGAGGCAAATCGAATAATCTGTGTCCGATTCTTGTGGTTGGGAGGATAAAATCTCTTTGGAGGATTTATAGACCACTAACAACTAACCTTGTAACCCTTGTAATTGCTATTATGTATTAGATTGGAAAAAATGGACGGGGTGTGTATGCATTTGCTGGGCATTCAAAGTTCATGGCGTTTCATGCTAGGTACCGAAGAGGATTTTGTAGTAGAAAATGACGAGCTAGAAACTTTCAAAGACTTTTGGTTGTCCTAGAGAAGCTATAATTTTTGTTTTTTTTTTGTTGATAAAGTCCATCTGAAATTTTATTTTTGGGGTGTAATATCGATAGAACTATCTTTTGTAACTAAGGATATTTTGTATATATTCTCTTATTATTATATGCTTGTCTTTTTAAAAACCAATATAGTTCCCCACGTTGCTTCTGAGACCTTGCATCATGCCTCTTAAGATTTGTCAAAAGCGTAGCCTTGCTATCTAAGAAAGCTGGACTTAGAAGAGAGGCTAATTTGACTTCTCCGGCGATTTGGGATCTTATTTAGTGATTGACCATAGGACTCACTAGTGACTTTCCCTTGGCTACAACCCTTAGTGTAGATTTTGGGGCATCACAATTTCTTTATGAAACATCTCTTTAACTTAACTCTGCCATCTTGGCAAGTCTAAGTTAGTTATCATGTTCCTCTTTGGAATATTAGCTTAAGACTTCTATCTTATCTAACAGTAATGCATAAATTTCAATAACATTTTGTAAGGAACAAAATCGGACTAGTATTTTATTAATCAATACTTCGGCTAAAAATCATTGAAATTACATAGAAAAAAAATAAGGAAAATTAGTGATAGAAAAATTTTAGATTGCTGGTATTCCATGGTCTTGGCAATTCCTTGTCATTGCTATCTTTTAGCTGGTATGCACCATTGCCGGTGACCCAGATAATTCTGTATGGTCTTTCCTGGTTTGGGCCAAGCTTATCCTCCCTAGGATCTTTCTTGTTGCCGATAACATTTCTTAGGATGAGGTCCCCAATTTGGAATTCCCTGGGATTCGCCTTCTTGTTGTATGACCTAACAAGTCTCTGTTGGTATGCCCCCAGCCGAATTTCTGCTCTCTTTATCCTTTCTTCAATCAAATCCAGATCTCAGGCTAAGAATGCCTTGTTCGTCCCATTCTTTACTCTCTGAGTTTTGACTTGAGGAATTCCAATCTCAAGTAGGATGACGGCCTTAGTGCCATAAGCCATAGCAAAAGGTGACTTTCCAATTGATCTTCTTGGCGCAGTACGATATACCTATCGAACGTTGGGCAATTCCTTCACTCATTTGCCCTTGGTAGCTTCTAATCTCTTCTTTATTCCATCCAAGGTGGTTTTGTTAAAGGCCTCGACTTGGCCATTGCTTTGTGGGAAGCTAGGACTTGAGTAGTAGTTCTTGATCTCGTATTTCGCGCAATAATTCTTGATCAACTTGCTGTCGAACTGGGTGCCATTGTCTGCCACAATGGCTCTTGGGATCCCAAATCTGGTGATAATGTTTTTCCATATGAAACTTTTCACGTCTACATCTCGGATTTTGGCCAAAGGTTCAGCCTCCACCCATTTTGTGAAGTAGTCCGTGGCTACAAACAAGTACTTCCTCTGTTAAGTTGCCTTTGGCAATTGCCCAATTAGATTCATGTCCCACTGAGCAAATGGCCAAGGACTGGATACTGGATTCAAGTCTTCAACTAGTTGATATATCAAGGGTGCAAGCCTTTGACACTTCTCGTACTTCTTGACATAGGCTTCTACATCTTTCTACATGTAGGGCCACCAGTACCCCTGTGATATGGCTCTGTGGGCAAGAGATTTGCCCACAGCATGGCTTCTACAAACTCTTTTGTAGATTTCATATAAGAAGTCTTTTACTTGAGAATGATGCACATATCGCAATAATGGTCTAGTAAAGGACCTTCTGTAGAGGTGGCCTTCTATCGGCAAGAAAAATCTTGCTGACCTTAGTCTGATCTTGTGTGCCTCATTCTTGTCTTCAAGCAATTTGCCATCTCTGATAAACTTGACCAAGTGCAGCTCAACTTTTTCGCGCCCCCTTTCAGAAGTTCAAATATAAGCCCTACAGTTTGGACTCCTGCGGTTCTGAATCTAATCTCATAAGTGCGATGTGAAATTGATAAACACCAAAGAGTCCAAATCCGACAAATCCTTTGGAAAATTGATTTTGAATCAAATTGCCAAAAATGGACTGTTTTGCCAGATACAGAGTCGCCACCTAAATATTTTATTTTGAAAAAATTCAGGAAACCCATGACTCGTGCCAAAGGCCACGTGTCCGTCATTACTAAGATTGTCTCAGTTTGGGAACATAGGTACGAGAGGGGAAGGTCATGAATACATTTAAGCACCCCCGCTCGCCTGATCAAAGATCGTACTCTACTAATCATGATATGATTTTTATCAACACTATATGCTCTTGTTCCGGTTATTAGGCTAGCATTACTATGTGATGCCCACACGCACACAAGTATAGACCAACTTTGCAAGAATTGGAACATTTGATTCATGTTTGTTTTGAAAATTGTTTCAAAATATGTACCACTTGAAAAAGTGATCTCACATGAACATTGCTCAAATCATTCCAATTCAAGCAACAAGCCTTCATCCACAGGCATTCAAACAGTTTTAGCAATTAGGCACTTAGCCTTATGGCAAGCATGCTAGACATGGAGACAATCACACACATGCAATTATGCTAAAGCAAGTAAAGGCTCACCTAGTGCTCCAAGCCAAAGTAAACAAAAGAGTTAGAAAAATACATGATCCTAACTTTATGCAATATGACTAATGCAACACATACAACAATGCAATTAATAGGCTCGGCTACTTAACATGGCATATAAATTGATTTGATAACATACGGTTTAAGCACGTATTCAAAGAAGTATTGAACTGACAATGTAGTTAGAATGATGCACCGAGCCCTGGTGCATGCAATACAAGTGGATGTAAACATGAAGAATGCTAAACAAAACATGATGTTCCTAAACTAACCATCATAAGCTAGTAAATAAAAGGGAGAAAGATATGGGGTTGGGTGATATACACATTATTACATTGCGCTCTCACGAAGGAGAGTCCGAATGAATAAACTAAGCGAACTAGCTAACTAATTAGAGCTAAAGCAAATTAAGCTAACTATTACAAACTGAAATGAATAATTAGCTAAACTATTTTAACTAATTATTACAACACTTGAATTAACTAACTATTCTAGTTAATCAAATTAAAACATCATAACTAGCTAACTACTTTAACTAATTAAATAATTACAACACAAGTGCAATTAAAATAAGTAATTATACTAAACAATTAACTACTTCACCTCGAGAAATGAGGGATGTTCATGCGCATGTTCGGTTTCCACCCGAAAAGCCACTGTTTTGCTTCTGAATGCCTCTGTTTACACAGTTGAACACCAACACTGTTGCCCACTTCTAGAACAGCTTTGCTTGGCCTAAAAAACACACTGCTCAATTTTTCATCAGTGGCCGGCCGGCCAGTGATGAAGGTTGCGGCCACCAGTGATGGCCAGTCGACCATCTGCCGACCATAAAAGTGGTCTGCTAGCCACTGATTGCACAGGTTCATCTTGCTACAATAGAGGACAAATAGAGCATATACAGGGTATTTCAAGGGTTTGTTTGCACAACTCATCCCTCTTTTTCATGAGCAAATCAAAGGAGTAGCAAGTTCGATTCATAAACCATCAATGGATGCAATTTCATTACATGATGGCTTGTGAAACCAAGTGTGCAAGTTCAATAAATGCAAAACAAGACACAAACCTCCTCCTTTTCATGAATGATCAAGGGAAGTGGTGACCTTGAAAGCTTGAATCATTTCATCACTAATGAGTATGAAATGGTTCAAGTTTCCATATGTTCAATTAACGTCTGATTGTACACAATCAAATTATTATCTTGTTCATTTTTATTCCAAGTTTTAGTCACTCCATTTTAGTTACCTTTCCATCCTTTAACCAATTAAGTCCAAAGGGTGAGATTAAGTCCTCTAAAGGGAAGAGGGCTCAAACCAAAAGTTGTTTTAGACATGAAAGAGACATCATGCCGTTGGTAATGAACCCCCTAAGGGATTAAACCATTAAGCATGACATCTCAATCTCATACTTTAAACAAACAAGTTGTTTGAACCACTTTCAAAGCAAAACAAAAGTCAAGAAATGAGGGAGATTGCAGAGATGATTAAGTAATGAAAATGAGTGAGAAAAGCATAAATAAATACTATCAACTCAAACAAGATGGTGTCTAAGGCCTAGAACACCAAACTCATGAGGACTATTACACTAGAAGCATGCAAAACAAAGTTCAAATGCAACTAACAGCCCAAAATAGTGCTAAAACAATCTAAAATATGTCCTAAAACATGCTGGAATTGAGCTAAAACAAGCTAAAGGAATATGCTAAAACATGGCACCAACTAGGCTAGTAAGCAAGACACAAGGAGGGGAGGCTAACCTCTCCAAATTTAAATTTCAAAACATGATTTTGGCCACTGAAAAATCTCTGGAAATCAGTGTTTAAAAGCTTGGAAAAAAGGTAGTAAAAGGGTAGGAAACACAAAGGCAAAGGCCTTCAAAACAAGGTACAAAGAAAGGCTATCAACCCCTCAACCTTTAATGGCCTTAAACCTAAGCTTCATCCCCAAAAAAATAGAGTTTTGACAGTCCAAAACAATGAAAAAATAGTAGGAACAAAAGTAGAGAAAGCAAGCAAATAGGTAAAGCCTCATACCTTTTGAAGAGAAGAAGCAATTCAAGCAACAAAACCAAGCAAATAACACCCTCAAGAGCTCAAACGAAGCTCAAGAATACCTTAGCTCAAAGATGAGAAGATTTGGTTAGGGGTGTATAGGCAAAGGTTAAGGAATTGTAGGCTAAGGTGTAGAAATTTGGTAGAGAGAGGAAAATTTTTGATCTCAAAATTTTCTAACCTTAAAACATGAGAGAGGGGCCTCCTATATATAGAAAATATAAAATTCCCTCAAGGAGATCCAGCCCTGTACATAGGGATAGATGCATGCATCTGTGCAAACAGCTGGCATAAAATATCTACAAAATACATCGGTGGCTGGCCGGCAAACCACATCAGTGGCCGGCAGCCAAAAAGTGATGGCTGCAGCCCAAAAGGGATGGCTGGCAGGCCACCAGAGGCTACTGGTTGGAAAAGCTAGGCTTGGTTCAAAACTGGGACAATAAAGGTACAGGGTTTGAAAGGCTCAAAGTTGTGGCATTCCGCTGAGGATTTCGAGCACTTAGCGTCACGCCCCGTATTTTATTACTCGGATAACATTACCAATATTCATTGATCAAGTCCATTTACAAATAACATTTCATCATTGGATGAAATGATGAATAATTAAATATACTTATTCCCTCTTGTTATACAACAATGACATTTACATACAAATAAAAGAAATGCCCTGAGGCTTACAATAAAAGAGATGACACTACTCTTTATAAAAAAATAGCACTCAGCCAAACAACATATGAAGTAGTACAATCCATCACTACATTACACTTATGAAATGGTAAAACCCATTGTTTGATCTTCAAATCCAAAATGCATTCCTTGTACACATGTACAGGCAGGGGGTGAGCAACCACTAGCTCACCAAACAATCCCATATTAAAACATTAGAAGATAATGCGGGTACCAAAATACTTATACATATACGTGAAATCATATCATATCAAAACCATATGATTTTATTACATAATCTCTTAAATCCAATTTATTTAATTAACCACAACAAGTTAACTTAAATAAATAAACATGTTTTGATAGCAACAGGACATCCTTTTCAATTTATTCAATTATCTCATTATCAATTGAATCAAATAATTAGACAATGAATCAAATCCATTTTATACAGTCTTATGAGATGAATGCATATGCTGTGTCATGCTCAAAATATTTTTCTCATCTTTTGAAAATCTTATGCACAATACCAATTTGAAAATACATTAATCCAACAATTTCAATAAAATTCCAATATGGTAAATACAACTTATGTAATCCCTAGGCTGGTGTCTGCAAGTAGACTATACAAGTACTACCAATTTGTCATGTTTACCAGTATCAACTGGAAGGTGCGACACCTGTAATCGGTCATTTTTACCAGTATTAACTGGAAGGCTCGACACCTATCTGTGCGGGTTTCTGGTCTTTCACCATGGACACTCAGGCTAACTTAACCAATGTCAAACTACACCCCCATCCGGACTTACCAACGTATTTACCCAAAACAAATCCAAATGATCTTGTTTCTCAAAACAATTCCTTTCTCAAAACAATAGTTTTCAATTACAATTCAAAATCCATGATAACAATGAAATGGAATGGCAATGCAATGTGTAACAATGCATTAAGATAGTTCCAATTTCAATTCCACCATACAATGTTCCATTGTGATCAAATTCCATATCTCTATCAATGTAATATCATGATACAATTCCAAGAGATAATGTAATAATGTCAATGTTCATGTATGTACCACCAGTAAATCAACAACTTCTAACTTAGTTTTTTTAAGACAATTCAAAAATATCCTTTTCAAGACAAACTTTCAAAATCAAACATTTTCTTACATTTCCAAGAATCTCCTCATTTAAATACCAACATAGTAATCCTCTACCAGTTACCAAAAGCCAAAACTTTTAAACACTAGTTTCATCAATAGCAATAATATATAACACCAAAGCGGGTTCAAGGTTTCATAAATTTCTAACTCACATACTTTATCAATAAAATGAAATTATAATCTTTCCAAAACTCATCCCCTTCCCAAACATTAAATAGAATCAAATTTTCATTTTTCTTATACAAGTAAAATCTCAGGATCTTGAAGTTCAATCATAATTCTTAATAAGCATAAGTGGGTATTCCAACACTTAATCAACTATATCAAAATCTTCTCTTGACTATAATTATAAAATATAACAGAAGTGTTCACTTTCCAATTTTCAACATCCACCCCATCGAATTAAACCAAGGAAAAATAATAAATAGATAAAAGTTTTGATAACTCATCTTTTTGTTTTAATCCAATTCATTCATTTGTTTCAAACGAGCTAAAATCACATTCTATTCTTTTCTTGTCAAAAACCGCCAAATAATTCAAATATCTCGTAAAATTTTGAAGTATGAAATTATTATTATAACATTACTCAACTAGTAAAATTATGAACCCAATACCATATCACATCAACTTAATCTCGCTTATTTCTCCAAATCTCATACTTGGTCAACTTCGTCATTTTTAATCTCATAATATTAAAGTTATGAATTAAAAACCCAATAACACCCCCTTTAATTACAAAGGATTTAAAATATTAACCATACTAATTTAATTCATCAAATTAGTAAGTTCACTATGTTCACCATCTTCCAAATTAATAACACCAACTTAACACTCTATACAATATTCCTCAATATCAATTTATTTTTCTCAAAAATAAATTCCAAATCAAAGATAAAAAAATATTTCAAATTTATATTTCTCAAAATAAATCATCTAATCATAATATGATGTAAATACAATCCATACATCTTTTCAATTTTATTTTCAGATTTGTTTTACAAAATTATCAATACAAAATAATTTTCCCAAATCAATATTAAAATACCAACATTCTTAACATTTCAATATAATTTTTCTCCCAAAAATTACCCAACAAAAATCTGAATATATATATATATGCAATACCTCTTATAATGACATATTTTCTCAAAATAACCCTAACATAGCTTTAATGTAATGATATGAAGAAAGTCCCTACCTTAAATAATGAAGAAGAGCAGATCTGGAAGGCAAATCTTGCCCGATCATGAATCTGAGACTACCATTGTGAAGATCACGACGAGTTCTCCAACTTTCATTTACAACACTTTAACAAAATCTCACTCTAAGGACTCCCATTTGAAGCTTAAAGGTTGAGCCAACAATAGAGAAATAAAGAAGGAGAGGGGGAGGGGGAGAGAGAGAGAGAGTGTTGAAAACATCAACTCTCTGCTTCCAGCAGAGAGTCCAACCAAAAAGAAAGGAAAAAAAAAAGGGTTGGGGGCAGCCCATCGTGGGTTGTCACCCATTAAAATTAATATATTCTTTAATCATCAAATGATACAATTAATTTTATAATAGTATCTTAAAATTATATAACATAATTTATAAAATGATATAATTTTTTTCACCACAAAATATAATATTTTTGTACCCCACAAATATAATATTTTACTCACTATTAAATATATACACATTTCATTCTTTATAAAATATATAAAAAAAATTTACCATATGGTACAAACCATAAAATCAACTATTAAATATTTATTATAATCCCTATATAATAAATAATAACAACTCTCAATGTGGTTACTACCAATCACATAATTAAAAAGGACCAAACAGTTAAACATGAGTTATTAAAACAACTCAAATTAAATTAAATCTAAATCATGGGTCTCACCCATAAGTCAAACATGGTCCAATTATATACCAAAATAAACCCAAAAAATTTATCTCAAATCCTGGTCTGAACATCCAAAACTAAATTTCAAATTCTGCTATAAATTAAACTGAACACCAATCAGTCCGTGAATTTTTATAAAATAAATAATCATCATTAAATTCTAAAATTTTTATCCAACGTGCTAGACTCATATGGGAACAATATATAAAAATTTCATAATTTTCTGAGATCAAGAACTATTTTTAAAAAATACAAAACTGAACTATTTTCGCACAGAATTTACACAGCAATCAAATTCAAAAATTTGATCAATTAAATTATGCAGTGGCTATTTTTAAAAAAAATAATATTTCGGGTCATTACTCTTGGCGAGCAAATAAACTCATCATTGGGTATGCATGCAATGGTGTCCAAGTCGTAAGGGCTGTCAAAAATGAGGTGTCTACAGTTGTCCCTCTTTGACAAAACTCGGAGTTATGAAATGACGTGAGTGATTGTTAAAACCCGAAGACGACCCATTTTTATAAGGCCGTAAGACTTGGACAAACAATCAAGACAGAAAGAAAAGATTGCACCCATAGGCTGTTTACGTATCCCTTTGCAATGAATCAAACCAGCGTAGTTCTGTGGCAAAATGCAAATGATATGCACAAAAACTTTGAAAGCTGGACTCACACGCTTCGCGAAGCTGACTATGTGAAAAACTCATGATCATGCAGGATGATGCAATAGGCAATAACAAGATGCAATAAGCAAGAATGAATACAATAAGCAAGATAACAACACATGAATGAGTAGCTTCAATCTTAAAACCAACACAGGTTTCCATACAAGAGATAAAACGCACTCTAACCACATCAAAATAAGAGACGAGGAAAGAAAACACCGCTCACCATCCGGGGTCGTGTTTCACACTTCCCGAGATACAAGAGAAACCGCTTGGGGTCGTGTTTCACGGGTCTCGAGAAACAAGAAAACCCGATCGGGGTCACATTTCACGTATTCCGAGAGACAAGAGAACCGCTCGGGCTCACGTTTCACGTGTCCGGAGATGAAATCGCTTGGGCTCGTGCTTCGCACGTCCCAAGATGAAACCCACCCAAGGCCGCGCGTCACGCTTCCTAAGATAAAACCACTCGGGGTCGCGCTTCGCACATCCTGAGAAACAAGAAAACCGCTCGGGCTCGCGTTTCATGCGTACCAAGAGACATGAGAATCGCTTAGGCTCGCGTTTCACGCATCTCGGGATAAAACCGCTCAGGCTCATACTTCGCACGTCCCGAGATGAAACCTGCCCAGGACCACGCAACACGCGTCTTGAGATAAAACCGCTCAGGCTCGCGCTTCGCACGTCCCAAAATGAAACTGCTCGGGCTCGTGCTTCGCAAATCCAGAGATGAAACCGCCTAGGGCCGTGCATCACACGTCCTAAGATAAAATCGCTCGGGGTCGCACTTTGCACGTCTCGAGATGAAACCCGCCCAGGGCCGTGCTTCACGCGTCCTGAGAAATAAAAACCACCGGGCCCGCACGTCGCACGTCCCGAGATGAAACTTGCCCAGGGCCGCGCATCACACGTCCTGAGAAACAAAAACCACTCGGGGCCGTGTTTCACACGTCCCAAGATGAAACCTGCCCAGGGCCGTACGTTATGCGCCTTGAGAAACAAAAATCGCTTGGGACCTTGTTTCACACATCCTGAGGAACAGGAGAGTGGTGTGCGATAGATGCACGAAGGTAAACAAGTGCGATAGATGCACAAAGTGAATACGTGTGATAGATGCACAAAGCGAATGCGTGCGAGTTCTCTTACTGAGACACAAATGCTTAGAATTCCTCTGAATAAACCGTATATACAATATCGTTTGTCGGTTAGTATACGATAGATGCACAATGCATGTTCTATGCAAGATAAACAACCGAAATATGAAGTTAAGTGAAGGTACGTTTATGCATTAAACGAGATGCATATCCTATGTGCAACTCGTAACTGATGCAAGATGCGCGTGCAATATATATGTGAAGTGAAATACATATTCTAAGAAACAATGTGAAATACATATTCTATACAACAAAGTGAAGTGCATATTCTATGCAAGGAACAAAGTGAAATGCATATTCTATGCAAGGAACAAAAGCGTAATTTGACAAAAAAAAATGAATTCAGTAGCAACGTCTGATTTACCTCTCGGAAGAGTTATAATATGTTTAAAAAGGATACAACTCCTTCATGTTGACAAGCGACGAACATTGTGTGCCAAAACTCAGTTTTGAGCTTCCGCAGAGACAATGTGAACCTAGCTGTGAACCCTCCTTGCAACTCTTGGGAAACAAAGACACAAACAGCATCATGACACAGAGGGAAGCCGTTGGCTACCTGCCGGCCACAAGGGAAGGCCGCCGGCCACCTGTCGGCCATGGAAGAACCTTGCTGGCCACGAATGAGCCTTGCTGGCCATGAATGAGCCTTGCCGGCCAACAATGGCAGCTTGGGGTTTTTTTGGACATTTCGCGTTGGATCTTTAAATATAAGTGAAGGCCCTTCATTTCCTCACTAGCACACATCCGAAATTGCTCTCTCTCTCTCTCTCTCTCTAGGTACTTTTCCTCTCTAGATCCGAGCTTTTTACGTGTTTTCCAATGCCCCATGCAAACTTTATTCATTAAACCCTCTTGATCCATTTCACTTTGAACCGGTTGGAATTTGATTTCGACACCTTTTTCCTTATTTTCACCCTTCTAGGCTTGTTCCCCTCCAATTTCTCTCGAGTTTTGTGCACTTTTCCCAGCTTTGACTTTTTCTTTCATTTTTTCTCTCATAGGGTTGACTTTTTCCAAGTTTACCCTCTTTTCTTCATTTTCACCCACTTTTCACCTACTTTCACCCATTTTCCAGATGGCGGATGGTTCACCATACGACGGGGCCCCTCCAGAGGTTCCCCCTCGTATTTTCACCTGTTCCCAAGGTGGATGAGCCAGTCGTTGCCAAGGCGGCTGGAGGTATTGAGGCTGACCTCGAGGCAGAGTTCGAGCCTGAGCCTGAGCCTGAGCTAGAGCCACTACCAGTGAGAGTACGGCCATTTGATCTGGAGAGGTATCGTCCTCGCATACATATCTTACCAGTCGGTGGCATTAGGCGCTTTAGCAACTTCGTTCTTGGTGTGCTGGAGGATCTCCTGTTGAGGGAGCCGGCTTCTCACCTTTCATCGATTGTCGGTGAGGTATGAGCTCTGTTTTCATACATTCATGCCTGTCTTTACTTGTATTTCTTGCACTGCCTTTTATTTGACTATACTTTCATTACTGCATTATCTGATGCATCTATTATTTGCCACAGGGTGAGTCTTGTGCCTTTAGAGGGTACGGAGCCACGATCACACGAGATTGGTACGATGAGCTCCCTGCTAGATTTCGCAACATTATAGATGAGACCGGCTTCGACATATTCTGCTTCTGCCTGACGCGGGTTATCGCGAGCCGTCCTCTTTTGGGCACACTTGTGGAGAGGTAGTGGGACACCACTAACTGCTTCCATTTTTCCATTACTGGGGAGATGATGATGACTCCCTACGACTTCGCCATGATCACTGGCTTAAGAGTAGGGGGTGATCCGATCCCTTTCGATATAGACATGGGGGAGTGGGAGGCAGCCTGGGTTGAGCTGCTAGGAGCGTCCACCCATAGACCGGTCAGGCATGGTTAGATATACCTGGTTCGCCAAGCAATTCAGAAGGAGTGAGCCCGAGACCATAGAGGAGATGGAGCAGTACGCCAGAGGCTTTCTGATGTTCATCTTTAGTACCACATTGTTTTCAAACAGGTGGAACACTGTGGGCTTGTATCTACTGAGCACTTTGGTGACCCTTCCTCAGGTGCGCTTCTATGATTGGGGAAGAGCTGGCCTCGCCACCCTGTACGGCTATATGAGCTCGACCTCCCGTCTGAGAGGTGACTTGATCGAAGGCTACTGGCGAGCTTGGAAGGTATGCATTCCTTTTTTGCACTTCACATTTTCTGCTTTATATTTTCTTCTTTACATCTGTTCAACACCCGTGCTTTCTACTTTGCACTTTCTGTATCTGCTCATACTATATTGATCACATATCATTGCATTTTCTCCACAGCTGTGGGTGTATGCTTATTTTCCGACTCTAGCTCCAGAGGCCACAAAGGAGCTTCCATTGGCAGTCCCTTACTTACGGAGGTATGACGGCTAACTCCAGCGTAGGACCTGCAAGACTTTCACATTATTCCACCATTACTTCGACACAGTAGTTGCTCATGAGGTAACCCAAAACACAGTCATTTTTACTTTATAACGGTTTTGATTCATATTTAGCAACTGACAACAACTAATAATCTGTACAACCTCTATTTGAAGATTATGTGGCAGCCATGGGCCATGATGCCGACTGGGATTCGAGACCAGTACGCCGGGGCCTAGGCCACTTCTTGCTTCCACATTCTACTTGAGGGGCCAGTCTGCTGAGCCTGGATCTTGAGTGAACGGTTCGTTTGGCAGACGGTGGGCTTACCAGACCTGATCATTTCGAGGCCTCCTCCAAAGTCCATAAGACTAACAAATAGCCTTACGGTAGATGCAGTTACTCAGTTTATGGTGGGCTTGGATGCTGATTATTTCCGAGCAAAGGGCGACTACACGACCTTTATCCAGGCACATCTCATGTGACCCCTGACAAGCGCTCGTGGAGGTGAGGAAGCGAGAGCTCCTGCTGCGAGAGAGGCGCTTGGAGTGACCAGGGTGACTGGGGCCCGTGCTAGAGGGGCTTCCCAGGCGAGGCAGAGGCCCGGTTGGCCAGAGCTTCCCACTGCATTGACATGCTGGCAGCATAATGGGGATGCTTACCAGGTCCCGATTGAGCCTGTAACAGCCGGGAACAAGCTTGTCGGGTTAGAGGCCTGACTAAGGTACGGACCACTCTTTACCACTTGCACCCCACATTTTATTTTAGATGTTTATTGCAAACACTGATCATCCAAATGCATTTCCAGGCATCCATTGAGTACCCAGGGGGCGATCTCGAGCTGATAGCCTCAATGATGGGCATGGTATAGAGGAGGGAGACACTGCTCAGCCTCCAATGCATCCTAGTAATTTCTTTAGTTTTAACCCTTCATGCTATCATCTTTCCACTGATACACTACCATTTCAACTGTAAACTTCTGAAAATGCACTAATACACTACATTGGCACGTTGCATTCACACACAGTACTTACACATTATATCTGACTTCTGCATACACTCATTCTGCATACCATGCTTGCATCTAATACACACACTACATACTATGCTTGTATCTGATACACATACTGAAACTGATATGTGACAATTGTCCTTTTCAGATCCCATCTATACTGACTACTCCAGCTGCGGGAGCACCAGCACCAGTAGTACCTCCTCCAGCAGTAGAGAGGAAAGGCAGAGACAGGAGTACCCGAGCCCGGAGCAGTCCTCCCGAGCCCATCTTGAGGGACAACGATACTGAGACCAGTGGCTCGGTGGAGGCAGCTAGTCAGCACTCTGGGTCGTCTGATAGTGGAGATGATGACGCCGGCTAGGATTCCAAGAGCAGAGGTGGCGACGATGCTGAGGAGGGTTCTAGAGCATAGAGCAAAGATAATAGCAGCACAGAGGCAGATTTAGAAAGCAGAGCCAATGGAGATAGTGCCCCAGAGTCTTTTGCTCCGAGGAAGAGAACGAAGAGGGCCTCTCGGGCATGAGGCGACTGGCGCTATTTTTTTTGTATTTTTGCCCAGTTTCTTTTTGTTTGGTAACACTAGCACATGTATAGCTTTAGAAAGCTTTATTTTTATTTAAAACTTGTACTCCTTTTTTTGTAAAAAACCATGATCGCAGTTTTTATAAAAAGTGTTATCATTTTTGCATCATGAGCACCATATATGCATGAAATGGACATGGAATTGAAATGGCCAAGAGCGCTTGGATTGAAACAAAATTCTTAATTAGGTAACAAACCGACCAATAACCAAAATGCAAAACACAACATACAACTCGATAAACAAAACAAAACAACTCAAATACAACTCAACAAACTTGTTAAAATCAAAAGAACTCAAAACAAGACCTTAAAACACACAAAGAGCAGAACAAAACACATGCTTCCAGCACTGCTTAGCACAAAGATGGACAACAGAGTAGAAAAGAAGGCTACCAGCCACATAAGGAGCCTGCCGGCCATCTGTCAGCCATAAGAGGTGACTGGCAAAGTAGCCTGCCAGCCATCTGTCGGCCACAAGAGGTAGCTGCCAAGGTAGCCTGCCGGCCATCAATGTGAAGCACCTCCAGATTGTTGACAACTAGCTTCCACTCACTACCTTATCTTCTACAAAAGGGTTCAACTTTTTGATTTCTCTTCAGAACGTCATTT
Source organism: Camellia granthamiana (assembly GCA_036172215.1). NCBI lineage: Eukaryota > Viridiplantae > Streptophyta > Magnoliopsida > Ericales > Theaceae > Camellia > Camellia granthamiana. The sequence goes on along the minus strand of CM069916.1, from coordinate 103,922,186 downwards.
TAGCCTCAAATTCTTCCAAAAATGGAGCCATTTTTCGCCAAAAAAATCTCGGATTGGATCGCGACTTTAGACGGCTCGGAAAAGGTAAATTTTTAGGGTTTCAACATAAATGCACTTTTTTCGTTGAGCCGAACTCAGTTTTGTTTTCCGTTCCGTCATGCTGCGGTTAAATGCTGGGACTTGATTACACACACCTTTAGCTTTGGGGGACAAGAAATATGCCCGACAATTGAAAAATTTTAGGCGTTAATGGAATCCTGGCGCGGCGAGGAGATCCTTCCTCAGCCCCGTTTTGGCCATGCCCAAGCTTTGGGACGGATGTGTGCGCTTACTCTGCAAGAGGCTCGATCTCTGGCTCACAATGGAGAACTGAACATTCCTAGTTTGGTCCATCAATATTCCGACGTTGGTGACTGAGGCAACCTTCTCTGGTGGAAATTTTGGCAGCATGCCCTCTGCTTGTGCATGCTTGCACATTTTCTCTTTGCTCCTAGTTTCGGCGGGTCTAGCATACGATTGATTGAAGTGGTGCAAGGCCTGAAAGAAGGCAAGAGTTGCATTGGTTTGGCACTAACTGAGACTTTGATGGGCTTAAACGCTTTCCATCAGCGAGAGACTACCAGATTCACGGGGAGTCCACTACTGCTTTAGGTAATGTTTCTCACCCTTTCTAATATGTGTTTCTCACTTCTCTCGGCTCTCATACTCTATTTTTTCCTCTCAAAACCCTTTTCTCATTTTTCTTTCAACATACATCTCTCTATTCTTTAATCACTCTTTTCTTTCATCCCTTCCCAGGTGTGGCTTATGGATAAGCTGAAGGTAGTAGACTCTTGCCTTGAGCACTCAGCTCGAGGCTATTTCTTTCGTCACTGACTAGTGCATTTCCCAAATAAGGGATGGTGGTGCGACTGGATGTGTAACAGATCTGCTACCAACATAGCTTGGCCCTGCCCCTAGCTTAATTTGACCAAGATGAGTTATAGAATGGCTCTACAACCTGGCATTCAGTTGATTGGCTTGACACACTGTGTGTTCTACTTCCCTTTTCGGTTCAAACGTCAGTTTGGGCATGATTAGATCCGCCCCGGAGGAGGGGTAAAGTACCCAATTTCATTCCTCATCCGAGGTTCACACTTGGCTAGGTACCTCACTACTTGGAGGACGAGAGAGCTTTTGGCCCCTGCCCCTAGTTTCAGTTGTGCCCTTTCTGGCGAATGTTTAGCTTGGCTTGAGGATGAGGCACAAACCGGGCCCACTTTGGCTTCAGAAGCTTCCACAAGCACGAACAGAGGATGCAGGAGCACCTGACTCATCGATGCCCCTAGTTTATTGCTTTCACCTTTATTTTCAAGTTTTTTGATGTAATAAAAGTAACTTTGATTTGTATCAGAGAGTTAGAGAACTTTGTGTTGAAATCAATGAAATTAAAGTTGTGAGCACTAAATTTTTTTCCTTTTGGTCCAAAAATGGTCTAAGTTGTAAAATATAAAATTTGAACAAAAATCAACCTTTATTAAAAATTTCCAAAACCATTTTCGAAAAGGATCACCACTTGATACGCACGGAATAAATCCACAAGATGTACAACCCTGAATCAAAAGATCAGAAATGCCCCTGATTGAACACCCCTACTCTGCATTGTAACCAACTCTTCTCTCAGGGTAGAGATCACAACTGAACCCTCAGGTAAAGAATAAACAAAGATGACCTGATCAGACACATGGACAGGACAGTTAATTTGGAGATGCTTAGGCCGAACTTCAAGATGAAGTTGCCTACGTATCCCAAAAATGGGAATCAGGCCTTACGTAGTTCGGTTCAAGTTCACTCGAGTATTAACTCTCTCCTTTTGTATTCTAACTTTTGCCAAGGCCGCCTTTTAGGGTTTTCAACCTTGCGAGCTCAGTTTTTCTTTATTTCTAATTTTTCATGCTCTAATTTTTTCCTAGGTTGCCCTTTCAGGTTTTCAGCCTAGCGAGCCTCTTAGGGATAGTATTTCTTCAACTTGTCCATATTGATCGGTTGGGAAATTCTAGGCTATCCAGGTCCATGAGAATAACAGCTCCACTCGACCAGATAGTTTTGATGATGTAAGGACCAGTTCAATTGGGTTTGAACTTGCCCCTAAGGTCATGGATGGGAGCTTGGTTATCTTTCAGCACCAAATCCCTATCTTTGAGATCCCAAGACTTAACCTTCTTGTTAAAAGACCTAGCAATCTTACGCTGGTAGCCCTGAACGTGGAACAACGCTTTCAGCCTTCTCTCATCAAACAACATCAGTTCTTCAAACCTGCTATAATGCTAGTCCGCCTTTGCTATTTGACACTCAGCCATAACTCGCAGCGACAGGACTTCTATTTCGATTGGCAGAACAACTTCTATCCCATAGACAAGAGAATAAGGAGTTGCCCTTGTAGACGTCTGAATTGAAGTTCTATAGCCCAAGAGTACGAATGGTAATTTATCTGGCCAGTCCTTGTAGGTCTCAACTATCTTTTGTAGAATATGCTTGATGTTCTTATTGGCGGCCTCAACAGCTTCGTTGGTTTGTGGCCGGTATGTAGATGACTTGTGAAAAGGCACATTATATTTCTCCAACAATTCTATCACTTTTTTCTTGAAGTAGGAGCCATTATCTGAAATGATCTCGTTTGGGACTCCGTATCGGCAAATGATGTTTTTTCTGATGAACTTAGCCACATGCGCTGCTTTCAACATTGTGTAGGACTAAGCTTCCACCCACTTTGTGAAGTAATCAATTGCCACCAGAATGTATTCATGCCCATTCGACCCTTTTGGTGTGACTGGGCCTATGACGTCAATTCCCCAAACTGAGAAAGGCCATAGTGAAGTTATGTTGTATAACTTCGACGATGGGATATTCATGCGACTAGCATGAATTTGGCATCTGTGGCATCGCCGAACAAAACCAATACAATCCTCTTCCATGGTAGATCAGTAGTAATCCTGCCTGAGAATCTTCTGACCTAACATTACTCTGTTCATGTGCGCTTTGCACTCACCTCCATGGATGGCCTCCATCAGGCGTTTTGATTCTTCTTCTTCGACACGCAACTTGTGCATTCCCAGATGACCTTTCTTGTATAGTTTACCCCCGCAGATGATAAATTGGATGGTTATTCGCCATATTCCCCTTTTGTCCTTGGCATTTGCCCCGGTGGATAAATCTCCTTTTCCAAGAAGTTTTTGATATCGTAGTACCAAGGTTTTTTGTCTTGCACTTCGTCTATTGCGGCGATAGTCTCATAGGCCGGCGTATATCTCTACTTAATAACGATCGGACGTATTCGGACTCCAAGCGGGATGTCTATCATGGATGATAGAGTTGATAAGGCGTCAGCGAACCTGTTGTTCTCTCTTAGTAGATGCGTAAAAGTCAGCTTTTCAAACCTAGGAATAAGAACATCCAGGGTTTGGTGATAAATTTTCATCTTTTCTTCTTTGACCTTCCAGTCTCCATTTGCTTGAGAGACAACTAGGTTTGAGTCCCCGATAACATCCAACCTTTTTGCCCTTAGTTCTAGGGCAGCTTCCAAACCAGCGATATACGCCTCATACTCTGCTTTATTATTGGAGACCTTGAACCGGAGTTTGAAGACTGAAGGTATATGGGAATCATCAGGTGCTATCAGCAACACACCTATCCCACAACCGTATTGATTAGACGCTCCGTCAAAGTACATTGTCCAAGTCTCCTCCTCAACTTGCAAAATGGCTTCATCTAGGAACAGGTATTCTACCGCTTCATCTCCTTCTACTGGGTGATCTGCTAGGAACTCTGCTACAGTTCTCCTCTTGATCGACTTGCGGGTAACATACTTAAGATCAAATTCAGAGAGGAGAAGCAACCAACAGGCTAGCTTACCCGTAAGCGCTGGTTTCTCAAAGAGATATTTGATGAGATCTAATCTCGAAACTAGAATTACGGAGTGAGCTAACAAGTAGTGCCTCAACTTCTTGGTAACCCATACCAAAGCTAAGCAAGCTTTCTCTAATGGAGTGTAACGTGTCTTATAATCCAGCATTTTTTTGCTCAAGTAATAGATGGCTTTCTCCACCCTATCCTCAGATTCCTAAGCAAGCATGTACCCCATTATGGTGTTTGTTACTGACAGATACAGAATCAAAGGCTTCCCCAGCTCTGACGGCAATAACACAGGCGGATTCTGAAGGTACTGCTTAATCTACTCAAAAGCGAATTGACTTCGATCATCCCATCAGAATTTCTTTCCTTTCTTCAGGAGACCAAAAAGTGGTTCACAAGTCAAGGTTAATTTAGAAATAAACCGTCTTATGAATCACACTTTACCCAGAAAGCCTCGCACCTCCTTTTCAGTCCTTGGTGGTGGCATTTCTAGGATGACCTTGATTTTGGAAGGATCTACCTCGATGCCCCTTTGTGTGATAAAAAAATCCCAGCATTTTTCCCGCTGTTACACCGAAAGTACACTTCTGCAAGTTCAACCTCAGTTTGTATTCTCTGATCCGTTGGAAGAATTTCTTCAAGGCAGTGTAGTGGCCCTTCTCTTTCTTTGGACTTGACAATCATGTCGTCCACGTACACCTCGACCTCTTTGTGGATCATATCATGTAGAATAGTGGTTGCAGCGCATTGATAGGTGGCCCCGGCATTCTTCAACCCAAACGGCATCACCCTGTAGCAGTAGGTTCCCCACGGCGTAGTGAAAACAGTTTTCTCTTTGTCTTCGGGCTCCATCAGAATCTGGTTATACCCGGAAAATCCATCCATGAAGGAGAGCAATGCATGGCCCGCGGTGAAGTCAACCAATTCATCAATATGTGGCAGAGGAAAATCATCCTTTGGACTAGCCTTATTCAGATCCCTGAAGTCGACACAGACTCTGATTCTGTCATCCTTCTTTGGGACTGGAACAAAGTTGGCGAACCACGTTGGATACTCCGACACGAGCAAGAACCCTGCCTCAATCTGTTTGGTAACTTCTTCCTTAATCTTCAAAGCCCAATCTGGACATGTTCTCCATAACTTCTTCTTGACGAGTTGGGCCTCAGGGTCAAGAGGGATTCGATGCTGTACAATCTCAGGATCAATTTTAGGCATGTCTTCGTAGGACCACGTGAAAACATCTTTGAAATTTTTTAATAAAGTGACTAAGCGCTTGCGCTCCTCCGAAGACAACGTGGACCTGATCTAGACCAGACGTGGAACCTTCTCAGTACCCACATTAAACGCAATGATTTCATCAGCAAGGGGTTTTGCAAACCTCTCCTCCTTTTGATTAATCAAAATTTTCAAAACCAGAGGAATTCCTTTCTCATTGTTTTCATTAAAATTTTGAAAATCTTGATCAATGCAATAAACAAGTGGCACAGAGAAATACTCAGAATCAATAGTGTTCTCATTCATAAGATCCAGCTCTTCAGTTATAACCAACTCAAAAGCAAAAGAAAAAAAGGACCTGGACAAGACCTTGGCATCCGAGTTATTAACCCCAGGAATACCAGACTCAGACTCAGACTCAGAATAACTGGAATCTAATTCCGACTCCACAGACTCTATGGAATCAGATTCAGGCTCATTACCCTACTCAGAACTAGACAGGTAGCCTTCCTCCAACTGCCAGACAAGAGATGGTGCTTCTGATGCATCCAAAATGCTACTTGATGGGTTCACACCCAGTTGGTCCCTGATGATAGAGATGGCAAGGTTATCCCCCAAGCTCTTTGAGTCAGCCGGAGGATCTGAAAAAAGCCATGCCAGTTCTGCCCCTACTCCGAGCTCACTGTTGTCCGAGTCACTATCTATTCTCTGTTCTGCTTCAGCAGTTAGCTCAGCCATTTCCTCGGCATCACTGTCTTGCAACTACAGGTCGAAGAAAATTTTGAAGCCAAGGACACGCTGCTTTGCAGAATTCATCTAGGGCTTGGGAAAGTCGCAAAAGGGGAAGTCTTCTCCCTCCCTAACAAAGTAGTCATTCAGCGTCCCCCGGATCAGCCTGTGGATAAACTTGTAGTGTTTCCCGGCCTGCTTAGCTCTGGCTCTACCTGCTATCTCTTCCCTTTTCCTAACCCAGTCTTCTTTAATGGGTACGCAGCGAAGACCAAAGGCATGCGGATTATGTGGCACATCGACCAATGTTGTGACGCCTTTCCGACCACTTCTTCCCCAGTCCCATTCTTGGCACGTGTTGGAGCTAATTCATGAAATAGATTAATTGGGTGCTGACATACATGCCCTCATTAGCTGCCAAGGCGTTCTGCACCACTTAGGCCTCGGCCAGAGTAAACCCTGAAAGGAATACATCCTCCTCGCCATGAACGATCTCCAACACTGGGTGTAGTTACCTCTGGCGGAGGATGTATGGATGAATTCCCAAACACAATTGCTACTCTCCCTTCTCGTGAGGGTATTTCAGCATTTAGTGGAGGATAAAAGAGACTACTTTCACAAGGTGCAGCCAGGGCCTCCCTAGCAGTAAGTTGAAAGTAGCCGGCATATCTAGGACATGGAACTCGACATCCTGTTGAGCTAGGCCCACCTAAACTCTGATTTGCATCGTGCCATAATCTCCCTACTGGTATTATCATATGCTTGAATCACTTGGGCTATGGGCACGAAGTCTGCTGGTTTCAGGCCGATGGCATAAGCTGTGCGAGAAGAACAAACATTGATAGCTGACCCGGTGTCAACCAACACCACTGGCACCTATTTTTCTCTACACTCAACAGATATATACAGAGGTTTGTTGTGTGCTGAGCCTTCCAGTGGAAGTTCTTTCTCGAAAAAGGTTAGGGTTGGGCTGGTACCACCTGGGAAAACTAATCCCACAAGCTATTCAGAGGTAGTGTCAATGGACAGTTTGGCTTTGTCCATTGCCGATAGTATAGCCTGTTGATGCATGCGGGAGGCCTTAAGGAGACCCCAGATTGAGATGTCGGCTTGGATTTTCTTCAGTCATTTCAACACTGTCTCTTCCTCCAACTACTTCTCTTTTTGCTTTTCAATCTCTCTATCTTTCCCAGAGGTCTCAAAGGCCTCAGCTTGGTCTAAGTGCGGTGGCTTGAAATACCGCCCACTTTTTGTCATGTGATCAATCTCTTCAGCGTACCACGTGTTATCTGGAAGGGACTCATCCCAGTCTTCATTGGTGTGGACCAGATATAGATCGTCATCCTCCCACCATATACCTCCGGTAACCGACAAACAATTGTCCGACTCTGTTCTGATCATTCTCACATCACGAGCATCCCCCGCGGGGTATTGGGCCATTCCAGCTTTCTGTTTGTTTCGAACCCTTTCTTGTTCAAACTACTTCAATGCAGCTTCCTACTTTGTGTCCGCAGTACTCACAGTACCCAATTCCTAAGCTAAATTCTTGATGCCGATGCTCTCCGGTAGTTTTCCCTTTTCATCGGTCATTCCGGCCATTGCAGCAATTCTTGCTTCCTTTCTTCTGGTTTTGTTTCAGTTCCTTCCTCCCTGTCGGGTTCATCACTTAACCACTCGGAGTTTTCCGTTGACCCATTCAAATCGAACCAGTCAACATGCACGTCCCCTTGATCTTGTTCATCGAAGAACTGCAGGTTGTCTAAGTCCTTCTCAAGCATCCAAACCTTGGCTCGGGCCATCCTCCCTAACCACATTGACCTCCGTTATAGTTAGCAAAACCACTTCCAGCTTAAATTGATCAATCGGCACAATGTAGCAGCACAGATCATACTCCCCGTCGGTCAAATCCTCAGAGCACTCAAGTAGTGGACTCATACTCTCCTCTAAGGCCAGCTTCCCTTCTTCTACCATTGTCACCACTACGGGTTCAAGTTGAAGTGTGGACGTGTCCATCATGCACAAATCTATGCTTTCAGTAATGAACAACGTCGGTCTGGATAGGTGGGAAGGGGCAATATATACGCTGGGATTGTAGGGGAGGGCCAGTGTATGGATTAGATTTAGATTGTGAGGTGGGGGAACTTGATTGTGGGCCGGGAGAGGGTTGGTAGTTACATTTGGCTTTTGAGGTGGTGCGATCCACCTTGTTGTCGATGAGGTCTTGAATCTCATGACGCAGCCTGAAGCATTGGTCGGTGTCGTGACCATGCTGCTGGTGAAATGCACAGTACTTGGCTGGGTTGTGTTTTGGGTGGGAGAAGATCGGGCAGTGGACGAGGCTCTAATGGCTTGAGGTGCCCTTTTTTAATCAACACCCTTAGGGCTTGGGATAAAGACATCTAGAGTGGGGTAAATGTCCTCTGGGATCGGGCCTAGTTGTTTGAAGTTTGCGAAGCTATATTGGCAAAGGGATTGGTGGTCTTGGTTGTGGTGGTGACAACACTCACATCAGACGGTCACACAGCTGTACTTCCACTAGTGGTTGCATTGGAACTGCGCACAAAAGGCCTCTTGGCCTTCTCTTTCTCATCAGTTATCAACCCCTGTTTCATGGCGTCTTCAATTTGAACTCCCATCTCATGGAGCTCAATGAATGTGAACAAAGGTAGGACTATCATTTTCTGCAGCAATTTCCCATGCAGATTGCGGACTACCATCCTTATCTGATCTTTCTCTGAAGGTCGTGTAGTCATCTTGAAGCTTTGGCCCTCCACCTCGTCACGAATTCTAAAAAGCCTTCCTTTGGCTCTTGGCACGTTACCTCGAGATCACGAGTTGTGACCTTGATTTGTGTGTTGTAGGAGTACTGTACAATAAAGGCCTCAGCCATTTCCTCCCAACTCTGCTTCACAGAATCCTCCAGCTTTGCATACCATGTGGCGGCTATACCAGATAGGGTCCGGTCAAAGAGTGAGAGCTTCTGGGTATGTTTGGTTTGAGTTTGGGGAAATGAGTTTTAGAAAAAAAATTCTAAAAATTTGTTTGGTTTGAGATTTTTCTCAAAAAAGTTTCAAAATCACTTTCTCTCTCTTACACATCAATCAATCACTTTTTCTCTCTCCTCTCTCTTTCTCAATCACTTTTTCTCTCATACACATCTACTCAATTCTTCCAAAATATCAAATCATCCCAAACTCCCAAAAAAAATTTGTCTCTCAAAATATACAACCAAACAAACCAAAAAAATTTCTAAAAAAACTCTCCCAAATTTTTTTCAAAAACAACTCTCCCAAAAACAAACCAAACAAGCCCTCTATAATCTGGTCAGGCCGATCGGCCGCAGGATGTCTGAAAACAGCTGAAGATAAACCATGGGGTCTCCGGAACCATCGAATCGATCGATGTGTGACATTTTGAACCGGTCTGGCAATGTCACTGCAGAGTTAGAATACCCATATTCTATGTTGGGAATAGAATTAACACCCTGTGCTCTCTTGAAAAGCTTCTCTAGCTTGTCGAGTTTAAGTATAGTCGGGTCAACCTCAAACTCAAATGGAGTCTCGGTTTGATACATAGACGCTTTGGAGGCTTGTGGTGGGATTGTCTCTGCCAGGTTGCCCTAATTTTCAGCCTAGGCATTAGCGGTATGCGCTGTGGCTCCGAATGCTGGGATACTTGTGGGAGGTGTATAAGATGCAAAAGTTGTTGCCGGCTATGGTTGTTGTTGTTGTTGCAGCCTATTGATGACCTCAGCCTAACGTGTTGTGACCTCGGCTTGACGAGCAACGTCTTGCTGCATGGTTTCAACTATTCTAGTTAATCAAATTACAACATCACAACTAGCTAACTACTTTAACTAATTAAATAATTACAACACAAATGCAATTAAAATAAGTGATTAAACTAAATAATTAACTACTACGCCTTGAGAAATGAGGGATGTTCGTGCGCATGCTCGGTTTCCACCCGAAAAGCCACTGTTTTGCTTTTGAATGCCTATGTTTGCACAGTTGAACACCAACACTGTTGCCCACTTCCAGAACAGCTCTGCTTGGCCTTAGAAACACATTGCTCAATTTTTCATTAGTGGCCGGCCAGCCAGTGATGAAGGTTGCCGACCACCAGTGACGGCTAGTCGGCCATCTGCCGACCACCTGTCGACCATGAAAGTGGCCTACCAGCCACTGATTGCACAGGTTCATCTTGCTGCAACAGAGGAAAAACAGAGCATCTACAGGGTATTTCAAGGGTTTGTTTGAACAACTCACTGTAGACACCCCATTTTTGACCGACCTTAAGACTCAGACGTCATCGTTTGTGCACTCGATGATTGTGCATGTTTGTGCTCATTTTGAGTGCCCAAAGTTCTTAGCTGAGTACCTTGTTTTTGAGCCTCTAAACTCTCTTTTTTTTTGGCTTTGTTTTGGACCAAACCTTGGTGCCTCTTGCCTGGAGGGGAGAAGGGCCTTGTCGGCCACTTTTGGCTATTGTCAGCAACTTTCCTCCTTGTCGGCCACTTGAAGTGGTTGGTCGGCTAGGAGAAGTGGCCGACGGCTAATTTTCTCATTTTTCAGATATTTTACGTACCAGCTGTGCCAGCTGTTGATCACTAAAAGCCTCCTCCATACACGTGTATAGAGGGATGAAAGCAAGCTTTTGGCTTGCATTTCTATATAAGGGGAGGTCTCTCCCCTATTTTGGGGGTTACAAAATTTTGTGAGCAAAATTTATGCCTCTCTCTCTAGAATTCTCTCTCTTTCCCTATTTTGTGCTTGAAAGTGAGTTTTCTCTATACATTTGCACTAGGACCCTTAGCCAAACACCTTTACCTTGGAGCTGAGGTTCTTGGAGGTCTTGTTTGAGCTCTCAAAGCTGGTTTTAGCTCAGAATTGCACCTGTTTTAGTGCTGTGCTTCAAAGGTAAAGGCCTACCTCTTTTAAGCTTTACTTTAGTTGCTTGTTTGGCCACCTTTGCATGCTGTTTTTTGCCTAGTTTTCAACTACAAAAACCTCTATTTTTAAGGTTTAAAAATGATAGTTTAAGGCCTTTTTGGAGTTAGGGGTGGTCCACCCTCTTTTGTGGCTTGTTTGCTAAAGTGTTGTTCTCTTTTTCAAAGCTTTTGAAACAACTTTTTTTGGCCCTTTTAACCACGGAATTCCAAGGGAATTTCAGTGGTAAAAACTTGGTTTTGAGGTCCAAAATAGGAAAGGGTGGCCTTGTGGACGCACCCTTGGGCTTCATGCTACTACTGTTCGGACTCAAATGTCACGGTTCTAAATCTAATCCTGCAAAGTGCAATGCCAGACCGATAAATCACCAAAGAGTCCAAATCCGGCAAATCGTTTTGGAAAACTAATTTTTAAGAAAGAAGTGCCGAACATGGACTGCTTTGCCAGATACAGAGTTGCCACCTAAATATTTTATTTTGGAAAAATTTAGGAAACCCTAACTCGTGCCTAAGGCCACGTGTCCCGTCATTACCAAAGTTACCTCAGCTCGGGAACTTGGGTACGATTGGGGAAGGTCATCTATGAGCACCCCTGCTCGCCCGATCAAAGATCGGCCTGTACTAAACATGATATCTTGTTTTTGAAAACACATGCGTTCTTATTCAGGTTAATTAGCTAGAATTACTATGTGATGTGCACAACACACAAGTATAGACTAGATCGCCTAATTTGGAACAAAGTATTGCATATCCGTTTGTTTGGAAATGGTTTGAAGTTTGTTACTGGCAAGTAGGCTAAAACACGGATTTCAATGAATCGTTCCAATTCAAGTAATCCAACCTTGACCCACAGGCATTCAGGTAATTATATCACATAAGCAATTAGCCTCATGGAAAGCATGCTGTCATGGCAATACTTACACACATGCAAGATGCTAAAGCATAAACACTCACAGTGTACTCCTAGCCAAAATAAAGAAACTAGTTAGTAATCATGCATGATCGTAGTTCATGTTGAGATGGCTAATGCAACACAGGCAGAATGCAACTAGAATAGGCTCGGCTAATCTAAAATGGCATATGAGATGCGACAATTCGATACATGTATTCAATTTGGAATTGAAATACAATGCAGTTAGTATGATGCGCCGAGCCCGGTGCATGTAATACAGAAGAATGGATGCAAACATGCAAGCATAAGGATGCTAAATGAAATATGCCCTAAAACTAACCATCGTAAGCGATTAAGTAAAAGGGAGAAAGAAGTGGGGTTAGAAGACCTGCATTACACACACGCACGCTTATTACACAATTGCGCCCTCTCGACGGAGGGACCGAAAGAATAATACAAATCAAATAATGAACTAACTAACAAGCTAATTAATTAATTACAAAACCACTTAACTAATTAAACAAATTAATTAAGCTATGAAACCAGTAAATCAGCCTCGGGAAGAGGGACAAATGCATGCTTGATCGGCTTTGCTCGGAAATCCATCGCCATGCTACATGTTGCCTCTGTCTGCACTGCTCTGTACCTCTGGAAACTGTGCCAACTTCTGTGATACTTCTGAACTACCTTGGGACATGCTGAGAGTCCATCGGCCAAGGAAAATTGGTCATCGACCAAAAATTAGGCTCTCAGCCGATAATTTGTAGCCGGCGGGCACTGAAGATGGCCGACCGGCCATCCCTTCCTACTGACTGCTTCTTTTGCTGCAACAGAGGACAGACAGAGCATGGCAATACATTTGCAAGACGATGTGTGCACAACCACCCTCCCTATCATGTCATGAGCTCAAGGGAGTATGGTTCTCAACCCTCAGACCATCAATCACGTATTTCAATGCATGATGGCCAAAGGAGCCGAATGTGTAATTAATATCAAATGAAATGCACACCAAAACACATAAGGGGCGCCAACCTCTATCATGCTTGATCAAGAGGCAAGGAATGCACATACAATGCTATACAACCTAAGCAAGCATGCAAGCAACTCAAGCATGATGCAAATCCAATGCAACATAAGCGGTGTTAATGACAATGCCATACAAGGCTAATAGTGACAAGCATGCCAAATGCTATGTAACCTAAACAAGTATGCAAGATGCAACATGAACATTCAAGCATGCAAGGCATGCAAAGGTGGACAAGTATGCAACAACATACAAAATGAGACAAGCATGTGACAACATGATAAAGGGATAAGCGTGCAACAAGCATGCAACATACTAGCATGCAACAATATGCAAGGTACTAAATATGCAACAAGCATGCGACAACATGCAAGGCAAGCATGCAACAACATGCAAAGGATGGACTTAAACCAAAATGGGCAGCTCTCAAATAGGCCCAAATCAGTGGCCATAATGCTAGGGAAATGAAGGCAAAGGTACATACAAACATGCATGCCAATTGGCCTAAAGACTAAGGCATGAAAGGACAACTCTTAAGCACACTTAAAAGAGACAAATTTGGACATGTGACAAACATGTTAAGCTCTGAAATCATGCATGGAAAAGTGCCAAACCAATCAAACTACACAAGTAAAGCATGCAGGAAAGCCCAAAGCTTGAGGCTAGCCAAGGGACTCAAACCATGGCCACACAAAGCAAGCCCCAAAGGGCCAAGGGAACCTAAAATAGTCCTACGATAGGTCTAAACAAGACCAAAAACAAGCTCGAAACTAGCCAACACAAGCTAGAACACAACGCCAAAAACATGAGGCATGCAAGGCTACCAAAGAGGGTGTTACACTATACCTATCAAAACCAAACATGGCATGACTTAAGCCAATAAAATCAGAGTTATGGCATGTTAGAATGAGCCCAAAAACCTACTTGGATGGCATTCCCAAAGACCTAAACATGATGGCATACACAATGACCCTTTCATGAGGCATAAAACATCAACTCTTTAAAGCATTAAAGGAGTGACAAATGCAAGTATATGAGCATACTATATGGATTGAAATAACATAACAAGTGATGCCAAATCACTGAAATGGGCCAAGTAAAGTATGTTAGTGACTTGGACACTCAAAGCTAACAAGCTAGGTTGCATGGTGGCTATACAAAGCATGGCATACATGGCCAAAGAGACCAAAATCAGAGCTTAAGCATGTTACAACAAGGCTAAAAGCTTCATGGAGTTGAGCCAAAATCATGCTAAAATGACAGCTTAAAGTACAAAGCGTGTTAAGGCAAAAGCGAGGATTGCAAGGCAAGTACACAAGCATAAATGGCATGTCCAAACCAAGTCAAAATAGTGCTATGTCATGGCAAAACAAAGCCTAATATATACTGAAATGAAGCTAAAACATGCTAAGCATACAAGCTACCAACACAAGCCATTTATGCAAGCATTCAAGACAATAAGGAGAGGGGATGACCCTCTCCTTTTTGAGACCTTAAAACACCATCCCCACCACTAAAATCCCTCTGAATTTCAGTGGTGAGAAGGCCAAAACAAGGTGATCTCAAAGCTTAAAAATAAAGCACTAGAACAAGGCCAAACAAGGCCTAAGAGGGGGTAAACAACCCTAAATCAAAAAGTGACCTTAAACAAAGGTCTTAAGCCCTAAAAATCAGAACTTTTATCAGTTAAGAGTCAAGCTTAAAACAATAAGAAAATAGGTCTAAAAGCTTAAGCAAGAATGGGGTATCTAAAGTTTAGTTGCTCACCCTTGTAAAACCTCTTCAAGAACAAAGTTCCAGCAGTTTTTCTGAGTTCAAACCCACCCAAGAACACCAAAATCAACTCCCTAGTACCTCAGCAACAAGAGGAAGGTGTATTGCTAGGTGTTTGTGTGTTAAACTAAGACAATACTACACTTTTGAAGCACAAAAATGGAGAAACAAGACAAGATAGATACAATGCTATGTCTATCTCTCAAAGGTGATTTTTCTGAACCTCTGAGAAGGGAGGAGGAGCTCCCCTCTTATAGGAATTCAATTCCAAGGCTTCTTGGAGAAGCTAAGCAAAAGTGTAAATCCCTCCATACACGTGTATGGAGGGTGTGAATTGTGCATGCCAGCTGTGACAGGTGGCATAAAATATCTGCCAAAAGCAAATGAACAGGGTTCGGCCAGAAAATATGGCTGATCGGCCAACACAAGGGCTGATCGACTAAAAAGAGTGCCGATCGGCCAACACTTTTGGCCAATGGAAAGAAAACAAGGCCGATGGCTTCATGCCTTGGCCGATGGGTTGAGGGGATGGAAAACAAGCCACCCACTTCCCTAAAAAGCAAAAACACAAGTGCTTGGTCCACAACCAAGCACAAAGCAGTCAAGTTGAGAGATCTTGAGGCAAGGCGTGCTGTCGAGACCTTCGAGAACTCAAAACGAACACGAGCATGGATGATCATCGAGTGTTCAAACGATGACGTCCAAGTCTTGAGGACGGTCAAAAATGGGGTGTCTACAAGCCTCCTCTCCTTGTGTCTTGTTTGCAAGTGTAGATGGCCTAACATGTGAGCATGTTTTTCTACCCTTTTGTGGCTTTATCTCAGCATGTTTTTGCTATTATTTTGACATGATTTAGCTCTGTTTTGGGCTATTTTGATCATAAGAGCTTTGTCTTGTATAGCTATAGTGCAAATGCCTTCACTAGCTTTCTGTTTTAAGGCCTCTAACATATTATGCATGTGTTGATTGCATGATATAGCATCATTTTATATATGATTTCAGTGTGTATAGCCTTTTCACATTCTCAGATACTTCACTCTTTCATTGCTTTTGAGAGATGAGTTCTAGGAGCTCGGACACTAATAAGATGGCATATGAATCATCAAGAACTACACACCATGTAACTACCAAAATATAATGGTCCAAGCTAAGATGCATGATCTTAGACTAAGCATGTAAATGTCATGAAATCGGAATTAAATCTAAGTAAAGCAAGAAATAAAAGATAGAAGAGGGAAGGAATAAAGGGTAGGGAGAAAATAAACCCATTCCAACTCACATGACAAATATAATGAATAAGAGCTAAGAAAATGCAATAAAAGGAAATAAAGGAAACTCTGACGAGGATATAAAGATTTTCACCCTCTAACACATGAAAATGGGTATAAACTACCCAAACTCATGAAATATAGTAACGAGAGGGGAGATTCAATCTATCTTCGAGGAGGAAATCGTGTTGAACTTCAATATCATCAATAATCTAGCAAAGCAATAAAATAGAAAAGACTCCAACGAGGATTGAGAGATTCTCACCCTTTAACACATGAAAATAGGTATAAACTATCCAAACTCATGAAATATAGTAATAAGAGGAGAGATTTAATCTATTCTCGAGGAGGAAGTCGTGCCTAGACTTCTCTTTCACTAACAAATGATAATCACACACACACACAAAAAAAAAAAAAAGAGGGAAAAACTCTAATGAGAAGAGAAGGGTTGTCCACCTCCTACAAATCAAAGTATAGGCTACTCAAATCCATGCAAAAATAGTTTCGGGAGGAGAGAACCAATCTCTTCTCATAAAGGAAACCATGCTTGGGTTTCTAACCCATAATAAATCAAAAAGAAAGTAATTCAGACTTAACCAAAGTTGCTATACAGGCCTCCACTATCTACAGAAATGGTAGAAGAATACAGAATCCAACTATACTTAATCCAACTATACTTCAACAACTTAACAAATGATCTCAAGATCTCCATAAAGTCCAAAAGAAATGGGAAAGATATAAATTTTAAAGAATTGCAAGAATGGAAGTAGGGATTACCTCTAAGCTAGAAGACATAGTGCCCAAGCTAGTCACAAACTCTAATCAAAGCTCTGTATAGCTAGTAGGGATCTTTAGCTCCAAGTCTCCAAGCAAAGGGATGAAAAAAGTAGTCCAAATCTCACTAATCTCTCACTCAATTTGATTAATTTTATGTTAATTAATTAATTAATCAAAATATGAGAATTTTAGGGAAATATTCTAGAGTTAGAAATCTTAGAGTTTGATATTGATTTTAGTAATTCGGAACCCTTCATCCTCTAGAAAGAGGGGTGCTATTGGCAGGCTTGGAATATGTACCATTTGATCCCCCAGGATCTGGATGCCATATTCCAAGATCCTTGAGACACCTCACAAGAAACTTGCTCTAGCTGACATTAAAGGCATTGCACCGAATAAGACTTGTTTGGCCGTGATGGATTTGTCTGGTGTTTTTCTTCCAAAAATTGTCTGGTGCAACATAAATGGTCCATTCCCGCATCACCAGATTCTTATGCCTGCCACTGGCCTGAAGTTGTCTAGCGTGTTGTTTTGCAAAGTTGTCCGGCCGATCTGATCTTATTCAACTAAGCTTCTTGGAAGGTATTTCCTATCATTTCATTCATTCTAGCTTCCTAAGATATCCTTTTTTTTTTATTTTTTTTTTTGAAAACTAGATCAAATACTTTTGGAAAACATAATGCTAAGAATGACCAAAATGAATGAAAATGTGCCAACTGCCTTAAAAATATTTTTGAAAATAGGTTTAAGGGTCTAGAAAATCCTTTGGCCAAAACAGGTGTAAGGAAGGTTTACCACTCTCTATCTCTAACTTGTTGCTTGAAATGATTTCTGATTTCATCATCAGGAGTTTTTCATAAAGCGCCCAAATCTTAAGGCTGGTAAAAAATAGGGTGTCTATACCTGGTGTCTGGTTCTTTCCTGGAAAATCATGGCTTCCATATAGTCTTTAAGGTGGACAATGTGGTTCTGAACAAGGCTGGGGTTTGTGTGGGAAGGGATTATTTATCTAATGGGGTGTTTAAGCTCAATGTAATGACTCTGTTCCTAAAGTCCAGTAGAGATACTACGACACAGTTTATGAATCTTAACAAAGATATAAGGTGAATGCATATGCAATGCTCGTGCCAAAACAGTTCCATTTCTCTTTTCAAAACCGTGTAATGCCAAGTTTTATCGTATTTCATGATATCATTTCCTTTACAATAGAAAACAGGGCAATGAATACAACATTGTGAATCTCTAGGACGTGTTTGCAAGTAGGCTACAAGCATTACTAACTTGTCATTTTTACTAGTATTAACTGAAAGGCTCGACACCTAATCACGCGGGTTTCTGGACTTTCACCAAGGATACACAAGCCAACTTAATACCACAACTACACTCCTACCCAGATTCACTAAGGTATTCACCAATTTTTCTCAAAACAAAAACATTATCAATATGTTAAATATGCAAAAATGCTCAATGTAAATGAATAAGAAAATAGTTTTAATTCTCCTAATTCTCATGCAATTATCATTCACCGATAGCCTAAAATAGATATCTCTAAATAGATAATTAATTTCCATAAAGATAAACTTTCCAAATTTCAAAATGTGAGTGGTAATAGATACCCAACTCCATCATTCTTATCAATATCAACCCAATTTCACATTTTTAACATCAATTCCAATTATTTATACAAAATCAACATTTGAGATATTTAGGGCAAAATCTCCTTTTCTTCCACAATCAATTCCAAGTATCAAAACCAACCATTTTATCACAATTCCACCTCATTTCCAATCCCACACCATTTTCAAGAATCCATTTGAAAACCCCTCTTTTGAGTTTTAACCCAAAGCCCTAGATTTATTCAAAAATTCCTAAATCACAATATTGTTTCAAAACAAAAATAGCTAAGTTAAAAATCATAAAAAAGTGCAGAGAATCCTTACCTCAAGCTTAGAAGATGAGAGAGAGAGAGAGAGAGAGAGAGAGAAGAAACTTCAAAAATGTCGAAACCCAACTTTGTTCCGATTAGAACGAAGCTTTAGATGAGCTCTCCCTTTTTAATAAAGGGACTAGGGTTGAGAAATCAATAGATAAGGGTGTATTTGTAGAGAGAAAGGGAGTTTTAGAGAAAGAAGGTCTCAACTTAGGGTTTTTTTGAATGTTTAGAGAGAGAGAGATATGAAAAAGTGAGCCAAAAAGTGACTTTTATGGACTGATATACGCACAGACTACTCGAGCGAAAGAAGTGTCGCTCAAGCGATCAGACATAATAAGTGAGATAGATCAAGCGAAGAAGTTTACCGCTCAAGTGAAGAACACAAACTCTCAGAAGTTTTACAAACAGAGGACCATCGCTCAAGCTCAAGAAGGACTGCTCGAGCCAACACCGCTCGAGCTCAAGAATGACCGCTCGAGCGTAGAATGCCAACTCCCAGTATCTTTGCAAGCTTGTAAAAATGCTGAGAGTTCTGAAAGACCGTTCGAGCGCAAGAAGTGTCGCTTGAGCAAAGAAGCAAAAATCTAGGCATGAACCATTTTGAAAAACTAACTCCCGACCTGTTCCATACGCAACCAAGACACTCTAATAACCAAACTCAATGAGGAATAAGGAGAAATAAGACATGAACAATCATATAAGACAATGAAACTTGGATCCAAAACATCAACAGGTCGGGTCTAAACCAGAATCGCTATACAAAAATATCAAAGACTTCATTTCAAATGATTGAAAGAAACTTTAAGCCATTAGGTTTATTCACAATAATCTGTGTGATTTGAAATTCATACAAACATAGGGTGGCAATAAGTATTTTATTAGTTTTGTCTACGATAGCACAAAATATTGCTACCTTTATCTGCTTAAGAGTATAGATAAGGCTATTG
Organism: Camellia granthamiana; assembly: GCA_036172215.1. Taxonomy (NCBI): domain Eukaryota; kingdom Viridiplantae; phylum Streptophyta; class Magnoliopsida; order Ericales; family Theaceae; genus Camellia; species Camellia granthamiana. The sequence continues at coordinate 103,902,789 of CM069916.1, read as the reverse complement.
ATAAGTTCAATCTTTATAAGAATGAAGTTGAAAACCAACTTGGCATAAACATTAAGGTGTTGAGAAGTAATCATGGTGGTGAATATGAATCGCCAGTTATTGAGTTCTATGCTCATAATGAAATTATTCACCAAACCACAACACCTTGTTCTCCTCAACAAAATGGTGTTATTGAATAGAAGAATCGTACCTTGAAGAAAATGATAAATGCTATGTTGGTAAGTTCTAGGTTGCCATTAAACATATGGGGTGAAGCAATTCTCTCTGCGGATTACATCGTTAATAAGGTACCAAGCATGTAATGCCCCAATTTCCATATATTTGATTAATATCAATTAAATACATATTCGTCGTTTAATTTGAAATTCATTTAATTTATACATGCTGAGAATTGATACAATACTCAATAATAGACATGATAATAAGGAAAGTAATCTCCAATCCATATGTTGCATTTCATAAAGTTTGAGGTAGAAACGAGATCACATGTATTACATATTCACAACTTCTAAGGTTTGAATTTATAGCATGTGATACAATTACAAAACCAAATCAAAGTTCAAATAAAATGTCCAACAGGCTTTCACATTTCAAGAAGTAGAACCTTGTTATAAAAAGTGGGTTACTACCCCATTTAAGCTTAAAAACTGTACAACTACAAGGTAAAAGAAAAGAGCCTTCAACATGGCAGAGGCATATCATCTGTACCTGAAAATGGTTTTCCATTTATGGATGAGCACAATTGCCTACTAGAGATAATATTACCAATGTATATGATATTATCATGAATATAATCATGAATGCAAGTGACGCCATTTCATGTAAAAAGATTTTCTTTATTCATGAATACAATAATGTAAGCTTTTCAAAATATTCCAAGTTCTATCAATTCTAATAAAATAAATTATTAAACCATAAATAATACCCGAGAAATCCCTAGGCATGTGTCTGGAAGTAGTCTAGTTAGAACTATAAAAAAATTCACATTCTCTGGCTATTAACCAGAAGGGCAATTGGCCACCTAACTCTGCACGAGTTACTGAACTTTCATTGAGGATCTTAAGCCAACTTAATTCAATTTGTAAATGTTTTCTACACATCTTGGATTTAACCACATTATTTACTTTAATAATTCAACTGTAACAACCCCGAACCGTGATTAGTCACTAAACCATGATTAAGAATGCCTAATAAGTAATTAAGAGGAAATTTTAAATTAATTGCATGTGTATTGTGTTATTTGTGCGTATATCTGTCTGACGTAGGAATATTTGTTCGCATTTCTATTTCGGTGTGCGAATTGAAGGCCTCATTAGCATCCGATCATGAAATTGACTAAGTTTATGTGTTACTTAGAAATTTTGGCATTTTATGGTAGGTTTGATTGAAATTTGATTCGGAACTGAATAATTAGAATAAACTAATCAAAGTTAATTAGCCTAAGCAAGAATTAATTAAATTACTTTAATCCAAGCCTACATAAGGCACAAGTGACTCTAGACACCACTTTTGTACTTCTTTATTGTCCTTGAGTAGCAAAAACATGAGAGAAGAGGAAGTGTGAGAGTTGGGAGAGGAACTTCAGCAATTTAGAGAGATCGAAGGAAATTTAGAGGGAAAATCAAGAATTGCTCAACCTTGGAAGGATTAAGCTTCTACACTTGTGAATTCAAGGTTTAAGGTAGGAATTCACTCCTCTAATTTGCAATTGAGTTAACCAATAATTGTATTCTAGTAGATTAAGCAAAATAATGCATGAATTAAGCTTAAGGAGAGGGGAAGGAAGAACATTCATGCATGCATGTGCATTTCATGAGCAGTTGAAGTTGTTTTCAAAACAATTCCCTCTTGCATGTGGTAAATCTAGCTTGGTTTTAATAATTCATTACATGTTGCACCATTTCTTCAAATTGATCATGTTTTGGAAGCTTTGAATTCAATCCATTTCATGCATGTAAAGAATTTGGAAATTCAAGTTTGGTTTGGAACAATTCTCTTGATTTTGCGAAATGACTTTTAATTCACAATGTTTTACAAGTTTACAAATGTTTTCTCAAGTTTTAGCCCAAAAGAATGTGTTTTGAAGCTTTGGAAAAGTTGCACTCGAGTGAAGACCCTGTTTTCAAAATTTTGGCTAAGTATTTCAAAGTGCATTTTAACATCATCATTGCATCTTAGGCATTCCTAAGCCTTAATTAAGACATAATGAGGAGGATAAGGATTAGAAACACACCAAGATAGAAAAGGAATAAGTTAAGTGTTTTCCAAGCGTGTGTTTTAATGTGTACCCCCTATGTGTTTGTATAGGTCACATGCTATAAGCTATCTGATCCGTTTGTTCTAACTATTTTGCTACTAGAGTTATCTGTGAGTAATAACTCTATAAAGCTATGTTTGATTATATGTAAGCTATGTTTGATTATATGTGTTTTCTGACTGAAATGGTATGAGTAGTTTTCTGAAATGTTACTTTCTGTATAGATGAATGATTGTCCAGTTTTCTGAAATGTATTGTGGCATCCTTAACATCATGTAATATCTGTCTATTACCTGGTACCAGAGGTTCCATCATGGAACTGGTTAAGCATAACCATTATCTGTCTGTATCTACTCTGTATATGAGTCTTTATGACCGTCTCATGTAATCATGAGCCATATGTCTATTAATACTAGTGGATGTACCACGTATGATTATCTGTGAATTTTGAATCTGAATATATATAAAAATATGTTTCTGACTTCTGAATCTGTCATGGATATCATTCATTAAACTCTTAACTCTGTTATTATTCATTGGGCTCCAACTCATTGTATTATTATGTATGTAGGTAATCAGGCATGTGACCAGGCTCAGAGATGATTACCTGGAGGTCTGTTTGTGTCGGCCAACTTGTGCGCCTCTTGAGGAGGTTCCTGGAACGTTCCATGTGGTTGAATTTGTGAACGAAGTTTATAACTTTTGTATTACTTTTGTTTTTGTTTGGACAAGTTTTTGTACGTTCTATGTGGAATGTGGTGATGTAAGACCAATGTGAATATGACGTCACGCATATGTATTAAAAGTTTTAAATTTTCTGTCCCATATATGTTTGCACAACTCTATGGACATTATATTATAATATCTGCTTTCGCTAGCCCCTTAATTTTGTTGATCCGTTTAGAGGCCATGCTAAACCTATAGGGACGGGTTTTGGTCGAGACATCAACAAATTTCCAATTGCTACCAAAATAGTCCCAAGGACAAATTCTCAAAAGAGCTTAATGATATATACGATAAAAGCATGAAAATGTCAATACAATGCACGAATTGAAAAGGTTTCCAATTTTCTAGTTTCCAATTCATTCTACAACAAAACATGCAATCCTCCACCGATTGTCCAAAATAGTTATTTCTATCAAAGTATTCCGTTAAACAATATAAGAGCATAACTAAACACTAATTCCAACAGTTCCAATATTCCCGTAATCCTCAATAAATTCGATAATATGAACATTACCAAGAAATTTTACAATTTCCAAACTAATTCACCCATTTCTCAATAGTTTCCCCAAATTCCAACATTTTCCCTAATTCTCAACAGTTAGGTTTTTGAAAAAAATAGGGCTTCTCAAATTTTAGTACCAAACTTTGAAATTCAAGTTTCATTTATCAATTTGAGAACTAATTCTCTAAATTTAAACCGAAAGAGCAAATCCTATTTTATACCATATACATATAAAAAATCCTCAATTTCTCAAATTTCATATCTAACAAAATACCACATAAATATGCTTTAAAAAAAAAATGTACAAGAGTAAAATAATCCCTACCTAAATTTCATAGGGAGAAAAGAAAAGCCCAAAATCCAAAAACATCGTAACGAAGATCTGCTCTGGTTAGAACGAAGCTACCGACACGCTCTACAATCTAGCTCAAAGGAGTAAGGTGAGATTTTGACTCTAGGCATGGTGGATCGAAGGATTTGTAAAATTTTGTAAAGGTTTTACAGAGAAGGAGAGAGAAATTTCGAAGAAGAGAGACAGAGAGAGAGAGAGAGAGAGAGAAGAGATAAGTAAGAAAGAAAGAGAGAAAGAAAGTGTATAAATTAGATTTTTAGTCAATGCGATCGATCCCCTTTCAATCTCTACATTTCTTTGATACTCAATCCAAAATAAATATGAAAAGTGTTCGATCGCTCTCTGTTGTGATTGTAGATGTCATGCCTTTTTTAAGTATAAGGTCTGTTTCCATCAATGTTGAGCCAACTTGCTTTATCCTTTCACCACTTAATTTTTATGGGGAATTAAGAAACCTTTAACAATGAAAGCTAAGTAAAGGACATGATCCGTCATAACCAGAGATTACCAGTTTGGAAGTTCAAGTACAAAAAGGAAAGGTCATTGAATGAAAGCACCCCATTTTTTCCCAATCCAAGGATTAACCTCTACTCATTCTCTATTTTATGATTTTAGTGTTTAATTATGTCATACAATCCATTTTTAAACCCTAGAGCCCTTACTAGCCTAAAACTATGTTATTTGAATAAAATAAATATCATCTATCTTAGATTAAATGAATAAAGTCATATTTTTCATAAAAATGAGTGATTTTACAAGAAAAGTGGTTTTACTTTATCATGTCCATAAACATAAACTAAAATAGACAATATTAATGAAAAATCATCCAAAACATACAATTTTGCAAGAAAAACATAGAGACTTATTAGATTATTAAAAAGACAATGCAAGGAACACACATAGGCTATGAGGGTGGAGAGAACTTATCTGAATGCCCACTTAAGCGTCTTTCATGTAGTACATAAATTAAATATGATCTAACATGCAATTAATCATACAAACAATAAGTCTAGTTTGATGCTACTAGAATGATACTTATGCATAAAAAAACAAATAACAAGTAAGAAGGGGAAAAAATACAAAAAATTACATGATGATTCAAATTGAGCCTAACGCATGATTTCTACATGATTAAATAGGCCTAAGCATGTTGTTTTAGTAAAGGGAAACAAAACGTGGGAGGTAAAGTGAAAAAGCAAGAAAAATAAACAAACTACATGATGAGACAATGGATGAATGCCTAAACTAACACTAATTATTGAAAAATAAAGCATAAGGGTACTGAAATTAATAAAAGATGAGAGTTTTACCTGGTGGTTTGAATAAATCAAAGGCACAAAAGAAAAGACAAGAAAACAAAGGTTTTCTTGCTTGCAAGCATCCCTCAAGTAAATGTTTTGAGCTAGGGCCCAAGTTCCTCAAGCCTTAGGAAGTTTTTAGGGAAAATTACGACAGTAGTCCCTGTATTTTTGTTCTTGTGTCTTTTTGGTCCCTTTCATTTTAATTAGCTCTATTTTGACCCTAAATTTATGATTTTATCTCAATTTGGTCCAATCGATTATAATTTTTAACATTTTTTATGGAAAATATGTAAATAAGTGACATGTCATATTTTTAAGGGTAAAATTATAAATTTACTCAACTCATTGAGTTAATCTCAACCAATTCAGTAATAATTTTCCATAAAAAACATTAATGACATCATGAATTGGACTAAATTGACACAATCATAAATTCAGGGTCAAAATTGAGCCAATTGAAAGTGTAGGGATCAAAATGACACAAGGGACAAAATATAAGGACCATCGATGTTATTTGCCGAAGTTTTTAAGTGTTTTTAGTTGTTGTGGGTGTCAGAATTTTGAAGTCAAGGCAAGAGGACAGAGGAGAATGGTGGTGTTTTACTCTCAAAACTCATAAAAGGCTCTTAAATTTGTAACCGTTTGAAATTAGAAGAGAGGTAAGGGCTTCTTATATAGGCAGATGGGAAGCTTGGGGAGAACTCTAGGGCTTTCTGTCGCTTTCTCTTGCTGCCTCTCTCCAATATTGCTCCAAAATTGAGTTTCCAAAACTGGTTTTGCCTCGTTTGGAACTGCGCACTCACAACTCATATGCATACGCATAATACACGTGTGTGCATATAGCTCACAAGCATGCACACCACCTGCCTTAGTACACGTGCCATCCATGCATGCACAAGTGCGAAGTCCCATGCCCTTTGCTTGTGGCCTAAGTATGCCCGAATTCTTTCTAATAAATGTTTTTAATAAAATCGGCTACTAATTTTGGAAAATGTCATTGATCAAGGCATAACCGGGCTTCCCTTTCTTTCTTACGGTCAGAAAGTTGGTTTTTAGTTAAAAATAGGTCCAGGGATAAAATGATCATTTTGGCAAAAAACTTAATTTTTGGCCAAAATGGGTTTATACAGCAACTCCAAACAACCTCAAACAATATAAAGATAAAGTAATTACCGTTTCATCATCGGGAGGCTTGCAAGCACCCAAGGTCTTAGGGTCAGTGAAAATGGGGTGTCTACAACGATTGATCGCCAACCTAGAAAATTAGTTCAAAAGGGCTGGAACACCTTCAACCAATCCAAAATTCAAAACAAAAGAGATAAGGGAAGAATTAAGACAAATCCTAATAACGAATAGACAATAAACAAGTCCTAATAGTCAATACAAGTATATAAGGGAATCAAATTTCCTTAAACCCTCCTAGGGGACTTTCAAATTGCCTTTCCTTTTGTGCTTGGTGCGATGTGTGCTGGTGTAGTGTGATGTAATGATATGCCATAGGAATCCAGTTCAAAAGTTAAAAATAATGTGCCTCGAAGGGCGTGCCAGTGCCTGAGCTTGAGTTTAGGATGTAGCTATGCCTTAAAGGCGGCCGTAGAGTGACATAAACTGGCCACACATGTAGGGCATGTAAGCCATGTGTGCATGCACGCACCTGGCCCAATGTACGTGCACATAATCGGTGAATGTAAATAGTTCCACATGGACGTGAAGGGTTTAAAAGGTGTTTCCACCTCATTTCTTCACTCACCACTTTTGAAAATCCTCTATCTTCTTTCCTAGCTTTCCTTCTCCTTCCCTCGATGCTCTTTCGTCATCCCGAGCCTAGGGTTTTCACGTAACTCTTTGGTTTCCAAGTGTTGTGAGCTTTGTTTTACCGAATGGTTTTTGATTTTGTCAACTCCTCGATGATACTCAGGTACTTTCACTATTTTTCTAAGCTTTCTGGCTTTTCACTGACTTCTTTGTATTTTCATTACAATGCCATGACTGTTCAGACTTTTTGGTGATTTGTTGCATACTTTCCATGAATGCCAAGTGTTTTCCCACATATTTCCCATTATTCTGTGAATATTTTTGCCCATGCATGTCATACTGTTATGAACAATATACCGACACCCATTCACTTGAACTTTTTATCAGTTTTATGCACTTTTCCACTGAGTTTTATACTTTTTGCATTAGTTACTCTTTTTTAGCCACCTTGTTGCTTGTGAATGGTTTATATATGGCTGGTGTAATAGCTATTTTTGGGTGATCGCTCTAGCGGTCATTTGGTTGCTTGAGCAGAGATTTGCAGCTCCTAGTATCTCACATGTTAGCAGGCGAGACCACTTGAGCGAAGGAATTATCGCTCGAGTGTAAAATGTGAGCTCCTAGTATTTTCACTGTAATTCTACAAAACTTCTGAGACCTTGCGTTTACCACTCGATTAGTGGAAAGTTGACTCAAGCGGTCCCTTTGCATTTTGGTACTTCGCTCGAGCGGTGGAAGTTTCGTTCGAGCAGTCATGTCAGGACAACAGATTTAAAACTCAATCCAAATACATTTTTGACACACTTTTCCATCTTTTCTCTCTCTTTTCCCCTTCTTCGAAAATCCTAACCTTAAAACTCTAGATTTCATCTATTAATAGCAAGAATCTATCCTTATGTCTTCATCAAAGTTGTTACCCTCACCAAAGGCTACGTTTTGAACTGATTAGATCGCGTTATTTCAAAAGTTCATTACGTGGATCTTCATCTCTCCCTCCACAACTTTGTGGTAGAAATATCTTTAGCCTTGTATATTTATATTTTGATCTAAATAAGAGTGAATCTTGTGATGTATAGAACTATACAGATGAGCGATATACATATATATACGA
>CM069916.1:103875617-103894585 GCA_036172215.1 Camellia granthamiana | reverse complement strand
GACTATGATTGGGGTGGCGCTACTTTGGCCATGCTATACGATTATGCGAGTGTTGTCTCGCATAACCGAGGCACTACTCTAGGTAGACACTGGTGCTTATGGAAGGTATTTTACTTCCTTGCTTCACTATTCCCCTTTGTATATTTGTCTCTACTCTATACTTATCTATTTGCCTGTATTTTCCTATCTATTGTCTGCTTTATTTGACTATCTGTGTTTCGTACCTGCTTATAGATGTGGTTCTTCGAGTACTTTCAGAAGGTAGGTCTCGGGGGTATGAGGTGTCTTGCAGGACGTCATTTTGCAAGTTATCCGATACTATAGGAGGCATAGGGATCAGTAGCACCCCCATCTTCTCTTCTTTCAACGAGCATCGATACTCCTGACCACTTGAGTTCCCTAACTGACCGTAACTCAATATGAGTATTTTCTCGAGAAATTTTTTTTTGTTGCTTATGTCATACACTATGTTAGTTTAATTTAACAGTGATTAACAGATATGTCATTTGTTATATGAATGGGAAGCTCAGGGATGTGATGTAATTTTTCAAACGTGAAAGGAAAATATGTATCTTTTGTGATGCCCCAAAAAAATTTTTTGGAACATCATAAGAATTTAAATAACAAAATAACTTATTAAATTAAAAAATTTAACATCTTAAAATAAAAATTTAAATTTCTCACACAATCAAAAGTTTAACAACACTAAATAAAATAAAATAAAATATTCAAAGTCCACATACAACATCAAACATCATAACATCCTAGTACATAAGAAAGTAAAATTTTATTTTGCTAAAGTCATGACTTCAAGTTAACTAAGGTTTTATATTAGCAGCAGCTCTAATTTCAACGTCCAAGCCTTCCTCGTCAAAATCTGGCATAAAATGCCAGGTCAACAAAAATATATGTCTGAGTTTTGTAACAGAGTAAGAAAACATAACCAACCTACTATTCTTTTTAAAAGAAAATAATCAGATTAATAATCATGACAATTAAGAGAAAATGACGAAATTAATGATAATATAACAACTATTAAAATAATTTTAACTATTTGAATAGTTTATATGACACTCAAAATCTCATCAAAGAGATTTTCTCACCAACCACTAAGCCATGGCTACGGTTAATTTGAAACCCCCTCCCTTGGTCAAATAATCAAGAACTACCAAGGATCTCCACACCCAGAGTTATATACCCAAGTCGTGGCATCTGTGGTCTGCTCCAAGGGAACGGTCTGCAAGGGGTATGTAACCTCCCTGTGTGCCACCGGCACATCCATCATTATTCCAAAATTGAATACCGAAAAAGGGTTCAAATAAGTCCCGTGCTATCTTAGAGTTTTTGCGACACAATTATGTAAAAATTATCAACAAAAAAAAAAAAAATAGGGCTCATCTTGAATTACCAGTATTAACCCCCAATCATTAATTTTGTACAAGCCATTAATCATCTTTGTTAGTTTTTGTATTAATCACAAATAATTATTAAAAAAAAAATTCACTCACCATAAGTGTTATATTATTTCATTAAAATTTCCAACATAAATATTACACATATTTTATACAATATTCAACCAATGTACAAAATTATAATAAATAGTTAAATTAAACCATAGTATGAATGATAATTTATTTTTTTTAAATACTTACAAATAAACCACAATCACACACATACATGGACTACTAATTTACAAGATTTAATTAATTAGACCAGCACAATATATAATTTTAGTACAAATATATAATTGAAGTAACAATCTTGGTTCTCTCTCAATCTGTCCAGAAATTTTCAGAATATACTTTTTGTAATTAAAGTTATAAATAAATTATTTATACAATCCTACAATTCGTAAAAATCTATAGAATATTCAATACATATGTTATGGGCATTTTGCAGAAAGCATTTCCTAACAATAAGTTATAAATAATTCTGTAAAATTCCAAGAAATTTATGACACAGATTTATCACATTTTCTTAAATTAATTTCATACTTAAATTTATAAATCAATTCCATAATCTAAAAATTTATTATGAAACTAGGCTTTTCAAACTTCATTTGCTATTTAGAAATTACCAGATTTGGTTTATTATAGGATTTTTAATAATTTTTCAAACATACAGTAAAATTTGTCTACAGTTTATAAATTTGTACAAAGCTAAAATAATTGTTACAAAAATTATTGGATGAACTATACATTATTCTTAACAACTTTGTACAAGAAATCATCTGAAAATTTTGAGTATAAAATTGTCTAAAAATTTGTACAACTTTCTGGCAGATTTAGGAGTCATATAATCAAACCAAATAAAATCTTCAATCATCTCTTTAATGGCATAAACTACACATGCAAGTCTAATTCCACAATTATATCATGATTTTAAGACTACTAATATAAAAATAACATTCAAATATTTAATATGCAACTCAAAAATTTGCACACAACTATAAACAAGATTTTTATCTAAAATTTTAGCTATGAACACAAATCTGAAATTTTAACAATTAAAAAGAACGAAAGAATTGAGAGGGTTTTCTTACTTAGTAGTAGGATTGAAATGGGGTGATGAAATTATAACTTCCTTAATCTTCTACTCTTCTTCTTCTCCCTACTTAGCTTAGCTTACTCACAGAATTCCCTTCTTCTTCTTTTTTAATTTTATTTTACTCTTTGCCGATTAGTTTGAGGAGGAAGATTGTAAACTGTATGTATATATATAGGGACTCCTCACCTGAGGCTCGCTCTCTCTCTCTTTTCTAATCATTCTCTTGAGTCCCATTGAATTTTCTAAACCCAACAGATATAATGAGAGCCTATATCCTACAATAACATGCATGCATACAAGTGTCACCCAACACTGCCACCGAAAATTTGTTTTTATTTTTTATTTTTTATTTATTTGTGTGGGTTTCTTAAAATTAATTAACTAAGGTATTTAGTAAGGATAATTATTATGTTGAATCCTTATTAAAATAAATTATAAACAATAAATATTAAATACCCACAAAATTATTATTCTTAACAATATTTTTGTTATGGATTAATTTAAAACTAGTATATATATATATGCTTTTTAGATAGACTCTGGATAAAATCAATTTATTTATTTATTTATTTTCTTCTAAGAATAATTAATGCGGGTTCTCACAACCTACCCCTAAAAAAAAATTTCATCCTCGAAATTAATTTGTACCTTTAGATTTGAAAAGTCTAGTGTGAAGCCCCTGAAAAATGTATTCTCTTTAAAAACCCTAATGTTTGAATTATTTCCTTAAAGCCCCTCAGTTCCTTGAATTATTTCGAATCTTGTCGGTTAGCTTTTTATTTTTTTATCGAAACAAGAATATCCTAGTTGAATTAGGTTCCTTAGCCTAATTTAATTTAATTCTACATAAATAGGGTTCCAAAACATGAGTTTTATTCCAAACCCTCACTTCTTTATTTAAATTCAAGAATTTCCCCAAAACTAGTACATGTACTTTTATACTATAAGTACCATCAATCAATTTGAGATCTATATATATATATACATTGGGGAATGTGTCCCTAGTACCTAAATTGAATAAAAAATGCCCCATCTCCCTTCCCAATGGCCGGCCACCCTAGGAGATTGTGAGGGGCCTATTTTCAAGAAATTGTAATTATGGTATTCTAGAAACCCTAACACCTAGTACCCCTAAATCTAGGGTTTTGTTCCCAATACTAGTTTCATTTCAACTAGGGACCAACTAGATATTGTCTAATCCCATGATTAAGTTCCCTAACCACTCCCTATTCCATTAGACTCCAAGAAAATCCTAACTTTTCCATCCAATTCCAACTAGTGGGCTTTTATGTCTTTTACACCAAAATTTGCCTATAAATACCACCACCGCCTAGCATGGCAAACACAAACAACACACTCACACACACATTCGGCCTAGAGGAGAGAAAGGAGAGCAAGAGAGAAGTCTTGAGAGGGAGAGGAAGGAAGAGGAGAGCATCTTGTTCAAAGCCTAGCAAGTAAGCCACAACACAATCTTCTCTTTCATTTTCCTTTTTCAAATACATGTTCTTAAGGGTTCTAAACATTGTTTTCAGATGTGTTATTGATGAGTTACTTGTGTTAAAAATGATAAGAGTTGAGCCATGATTCTACCTCTTTTGTAGTTTCCCTTATTTTGGTACAAAACTATCTTTTTCATACCAAGCTCTCAAACTTTCCAAAGGCACACTTTCAAGCAAATTTTCTGAGTTTAATATATGTTATTTAGCATGTTTTCATCACAAAAGAAATGAAAATTTTCCCTTAGTGGACCTCTTTTCTCACAAATCTTCTTGTTTTGGGTATTGTGCCTTAAGAATCTGTTTTCACAGCCAACTTTCAAAATTTCTAGAAGAATGTAGAAAATTATTCTGGACCTCTATTTTATGTCAAAATATTCCTTAAGGAGTTATCTTTCAACTAAAATTGGTTTCATTGAAAAACAGTGAGCGGTTTGCAAGAAAATCAAATTTTCGTAACAGTCGACGAATCTGGACAGCGCTGGAGTGTTTTCTAAATAACTTAAAATCTAGAGAAGCTATCCCATTTCCGAAATATGTTCTGGAAACTAGATTAAATTCTCTACGAACAATAGGAAGGCCGAGTCCGGTGAAAAATCTAAAATAGTCCTTTCATTCTAATCCTTATGTGATATTGAATTTGAAAATTCTATTGCGCATGGTGTTTTATGTTCTTGTGTTCATGAAAATGTTTATTAGCTTATGATCATATCTTGGCATGATATTATACATGTTATGGTTATGTTCTTTATCTTCTTCATCTTAATGATGCATGCTTATGTGGATATTAGTATCTTGTTAAATTGGTCTAACCTTGATTTAAAATGTTTAACTCCACGGAAAACGTAATTGGGATAGTATTGGGTTTTCGATCACTTGAGTAATGAAAAGATGATAATATGTGATGTATGGATTGTTGCGATGCATTCTCTATTTGGAAGTTAAAGTCTTGCGCAAGTGGTTTTCGGAACCCTTGAACGGAGCGGTTGTATTCGGACCCTAGGTAGTTTGGTGTGAGGAGGGATTTGGGCAAGGCCCATTATTACCGTCTCTTTTGAGGCCCTGCGGTTGGTGCTACGCGGTACATAACCGTTGGTAGGCATCCGAGGTAAGGTCTGCAACAAAGCAGCAAAAGAGGGGGCATACCGAATAATCCGCGTCCGATTCTTGTGGTTGGGAGGATGAAGTCTCTTTGGGGGATTTCTAGTTTACTAACATCTAACTTGTAACCCTTTATTTATTTAGTTGAGTATCATGCTTTACTACTTGATGTTATAATTGTGATTGTGTATTGGACTGGGGAAAAAAGGACGGGGTGTGTGTGTGTTTACTGGGCATTCAAAGCTCACGGCGTATCATGCCAGGTGCCAAAGAGGAGCTTATGGCTGGAGACGACGAGCCTGAACCCTTCGAAGACCTTTGGCTATCTTAGGAAAGTTAGAAATTCTTTTGATATTTTGTAAGACTCATATGAAGATTTAAATTTTCTTTTTGAGATGTAATGTAATGGAACAAGCTTTTGAAATTAAGGATATTCGTGGTTGTTATGTACTTATATTCTAATATTTATATGTATAAACCTTATCGTTGCTTATGAGACCTTGTGTCAATACCTTTTAAGATCTGTCAAAAGAGTAGTGTGCTGCCTAAGAAAGCTGGACTCAAAAGGGAGGCTAATTTGACTCCTCCGGCGATCTGGGATCTTACTTGGTTATTGACCATAGGACTCATTAGTGACTCTCCCTTGACTGCAACCCATAGTGTAGATCCGGGGCGTCACATTTAGCGTAGTTAACACGTATCACATGTTCTCGTTCCCACGTTGACTCCTCCATCCCATGATGTCTCTAGAGAACTCAAACCAATGGTATAGTTTTACCTAGTAATTTTTTCTCGCGACGATATAAAATTTTGACAGGCTTTTCTTCAAATGTCACATCTTCATCAAGATTAATTTCCTCCCAATTGATGATATGAGAAGGGTGCGGCTCGTATTTCCGCAGCATAGAGATATGGAAAACATTATGTACCCCAGCCAATTGAGTTGGTAGAGCCAAATGGTACGCCACCTCTCCTACTTTATCCAAAATTTCGAAAGGCCCAGTGAAGCGAGGTGACAACTTTCTTTTCTTTCCAAAACGAACAACTCCTCGATGAGGTTATATTTTCAGAAACACATGATCTCCAACTTGAAATGCTAAAGATCTTTTCCTTTGATCTGCACAACTTTTTTGCCTACTCTGAGTGGTCTCAAGTCTGTCTAATTAATTTCACCTTCTCGATAGTTTCTTCAACTAACTCTGGCCCTAAAAGAGGTGCTTCTCCAACTTCTGTCCAACATATTGGTGATCGACAAGGCCATCCGTACAAAGCCTCATATGGTGCCATACCAATACTTTCTTGAAAACTATTATTGTAAAAGAATTCGACTAGTGGTAAGTGTCTCTTCCAATTACCCTTGAAATCCATCACACAAGCTCGAAGCATGTCTTCCAAAGTTTGTATTATTCTTTCTGATTGACCGTCAGTTTGAGGGTGAAATGCCGTACTAAAACACAACTCTGTACCCATAGACGTAAAACGAGGATCTCGATCTAACACTATTGAGGCTAGTACTCCGTGCAACCTAATGATTCCTCAAATAAATAATTGACTGTCTGCTGGTCCTATTGGTAGGAAATGTGCCGTCTTGGTTAACCGATCAACCACAACCTAAATGGCATCATGGCCTTGCGGTGACTGAGGTAGTCTCGTTACAAAATCCATTGTTACGTGTTCTCATTTCCATTCAGGTATTGTTAAAGGTTGGAGTTTCCCTGCCGGCTTTTAATGTTTTTTCTTCACTTGATGACACATTAAGCACTTAGATACGAATTGAGCAACGTCATTCTTCATTTCACTCCACCAATATTGTCGCTTGAGATCCCAGTACATCTTGTTTCCTCCCGGATGAGCTGCAAAAATTGAATGGTGAAATTCTTTAAGTACTTCTTCTCTCAATTGTTCGATATTTGGTACATAAATTCTACCTAAATACCTTAAACTACCATCTTGGTAAAGCGTCCAATCCGGTGAAGACTCTCCTAACACTATCGTGCCTTAATGAAGTCGGTCTCTTGATCAAATCTTTAAGCTTCCAGCACTTTGGTAAGAAGTTGAGGTGTTATAATTATTGCAAACAACCTAACCTTTTCATTTTGAGTCTCTGGTTGTAATCTAAACTCATTCACAGTACTTACCATTTTTCATTCTTTAATTGATATGTTAGCCACGATCTCTTTTGTCTTTTGACTTAGTGCATCTACTATAACATTAGCCTTTCCAAGATGATAAGACAAAGTGAACCGATAATCTTCCAGGTCCATCCAGCGTCTCTATCTCGTGTTCAAATCTCTTTGTGTGAACAAGTATTTCAAGCTTTTGTGGTCAGTAAATATCTCGAACTTTTCACCATAAAGGTAATGTTGCCAAGTCTTAAGTGCATAGACCACCGCCACTAATTCCAGATCATGGGTAGGGTAATTTTTCTCATGATTCTTCAATTGTCTTGATCCATAAGCCATTACCTTCCCGTTCTGCATTAACACGCTACCTAACCCTTCTTTGGAGGCATCACAATAAACTGTGTATCCAATGTCACGTTCAGGTATGATTAGTATAGGAGCGTTTGTTAATCTCTTCTTGAGTTCTTGAAACGATTGCTCACAAGTTTCGTTCCATTCAAACTTTACTCCTTTTTGTGTTAGGCGTGTCATCAGCTTGGCTAATTTGGAGAAATTTTGAATAAATCTTCTATAATAACCTACTAATCCCAAGAAACTATGAACTTCAAATGTATTCTTAGGTTGTTTCCATTCCATTACTGCTTCTATTTTAGCAGGATCCACTGATATTCCCGATTCAAACACAACATGACCTAAGAATTTTACTTCCTTTAACCAAAATTCACATTTGCTAGCTTCAGCATACAATTGGTTCTCCCTTAGAATTTGCAAAACGGCTCTCAGATGCTGCTCGTGATCTTCCTCCGATCGTGAGTATATCAAAATATCGTCAATGAATACTACCACAAATTGGTCCAAATAAGGTGTAAAAATTTTGTTCATTAAACTCATGAATACCCCTGGCGTATTTGTCAAACCAAATGGCATTACCATGAACTCATAGTGTCTATATCGGGTTCGGAACGCAGTCTTTGGTATATCTTCTTCTTTGACACGTAGTTGGTGATATCCATACCTAAGGTCAATTTTGGGAAAACATTTTGAACCTCTTAATTGATCAAACAAGTCATCAATTCTTGGTAATGGATATCGATTTTTAATAGTAGCACGATTTAGTTGTCGGTAATTAATGCATAATCTCAATGTTCCATCTTTCTTCTTTGCGAATAATGCTGGTGCCCCCTATGAAGACGTGCTTGGTCTGATGAACTTTTTATCCAACAATTCTTGTAATTGCTTCTTCAATTCCTGAAGTTCAACTGGTGCCATACGAGGTGGTGTCATAGAAATTGGTGAAGTCCCAGGTTGGAGCTCGATCGTAAAATCTACGTCCCGTTTTGGGGGTAATCTCGGTAATTCATCAGGGAAAACGTCAATGTACTCGCACACCACATAGGGTAATCCTAAATCCTT
This sequence comes from Camellia granthamiana, assembly GCA_036172215.1. Lineage (NCBI taxonomy): Eukaryota > Viridiplantae > Streptophyta > Magnoliopsida > Ericales > Theaceae > Camellia > Camellia granthamiana. The sequence continues at coordinate 103,885,902 of CM069916.1, read as the reverse complement.
TCGATTTTCGTTTTCCAAAATTAAGCTTGCCAACCATCCAGTTAGTTGATCATGCCACCGCGATTTGCAACACATTGGAGTTAAAGAATCTTATCTATCTCCTTTAAATTGAAATTTTGTGCCATTAAGGGAGGATGCCATTACCGTTTTACGGTAACAGTCGATATTAGCTCGATAAACTGATAACCAATCCATTCCTAGAATGACGTCAAAATCAGACATTTCCATAACTCTTAGATCACAGATCAAATATGAATCGGAGATTCCTAGTTTATAAGATTTACATACTAAATTTACTCGGGTTTGACCACCTAAGGGTGAAGCAACACTTATAGCTATTTCTAACGTTTTTGGCTCCAAACCCAAACTTGATACATATGCAATGGCTATAAAAGAATGTGATGCTCCAAAGTCAAACAATACTTTAACCCAAGAATTGATGAGAGTTAACATACCTTGAATTACTGATGGGTTATCAACATCTTCTTTTTCTTGAAGAGCGTACATTCGTCATGTTGCTTGTTGGTTAGTCTCTCTTGGTTTCTTTCTATCTCCAGCTCCTTGTGGTTGTGTTCTTGGCCGACTCGTATTCCTAGAGGCTTGTGGCTACCCCTTGTTGGTCTAAGTAGTTTGAGTAGGTTTAGAACATTGTCCTGGGTGGCATTTGTTGTATTGTTGTGCTCCTCGTTGATCCATAACATATGCCCCACCTTGAGGACACTCACTCTGACGATGCCCCTGTAGACCACATCTGAAACACCTTCATTTCCATTCATTTTCAGAGTTTTCTCATGGCTGCTTTCCCCGATTCTGCCTTTGTTATTGTTGCAACCCTCCGGCATAAGGTGCTGGTGCAGGATGGTTTCTGGTGTTTCGAACTGGACCTCCTCCTCATGATTGGTTAGTGTTCCTTAATCGTTGATTTTGAATGCGTTCGGAATCTGCTAATTCACGTTCCACAATTAAAGCTCAATCCACTATTTGAGCATAGGTGAAAAGTTGTACTACGATCAATCTTCCTCTAATATCTGTGTCCAAACCCCATTCGAATCATCTAACCTTGTCCTCTTTATTTGCTACTATTACTGAAGCATACCATGAGAGAGCCTCAAAACAGTTTGCATATTGAGTAACTGACATTTTTCCTTGTTTTAGTTGGAGGAACTCTTGAACCATTTCATTTCTTAGTAAGTTAGGAAAATATTTTTCCATAAATAGGTCTTCAAATTGCCTCCAAGTCAATGTCTCTACTTGTCAAGTGCTTCTGATCATCTCCTACCAATGATTTGCTTCCCCTTCCATTTGAAACACCGCCATGGTTACCTTATCTTGCTCATTTCGAATGTTAGAAGTGTCTAGGAATTTCTTAATTTGTCTTAACCAAGCTTCAGCTTCATGGAGATTAGATCCACCAAGGAATTTGTGGGGATGTAACTTTTCAAACTTTGTTATGATTTCAGATTTGCTTTAATCTTGATTTCGCAGTGGTATATTGCCTATCCTATCGGCAATTGTGCGTATAATTCGAGCGGCATCGCCATAAGATACTTTATCGCCATTACCGTTGTTATTATTTCTTGTTTGTACAGCCATTCTGCATGATGGAATTGTTGGTAATTTGTGACTTATGTATTTATTTATTTATTATCATCATTATTATTATTATTATTATACATAAATATGCAAAGACAGTAATTAAGGATTTCATAAAAGGAACACCATTCATTAGATGGGACAAGTTACAAAATAGCAAAAAATAAATAAAATACTACGGGCTAATATAAGACAAAAGATAGTCCCTACTATTCAAGGTTAATATGGATATTAGTTAGAGTTACCTATACTAACAACTTTAAACTAGGCAATTTTTACACTGTAAGCTTACAAAATAATTAGTTAGCCTAGTTTATAACTCCCCTAAGACCTCTAATCAAATAGCCATAGATAGTCCCTCCTCACAAGGACTTCCTGCTCCCACGTGGCTTGGAAAAGCCCCATGAATCGCCACAGTACCCTCACAAAAACAGCAGTTTCATGCACAAAATGTCCCAATAGCTGCACCAGTTCCTCCTGATAAATTCTACAATCTTTGAAATCCACCAATCCATCTGTCTTCACAATTCGATTTGGGTCGGGGCATGACATAGTGAAAGCTCCAAATATCAAAAAAGTTGCCCATTCTATTGGTAAAGTCATCTGGAAAAGGGCCTAACTAATACAACCAGGGATTTTTTTGCCTTAAAATCTGGACAAGTCTAATGTAAGCACCTTTCCAACTTTCGGGCTTCCAAGCACAGCTTCCTAAGAGATAAATTCTAACATACACAAATGAGCCAATTTGCAGCCCATTTTAAACATTCCAATTTTCAAATACAGCTCCTATATCTCTAGTACTTTCGTCAGTATTACCCGCTATAGGTTCGTCCTCGGTGTCAGACTCAATCACAATTACCTCTATTGGGTCGTACATAGGCGCATTTTGTTCAAGTTTAGACTCAGGCTCATAGTCTTCTATAGGTGACTCCACTTCTTCATTCAGGTCAAACTCTATTTCATAATTTCTTACCACTTCCTCGTAAGAGTTAACATCCGACGATCCTAACATCCTACAATTAAAAAGGTTCTAACTTAGTTATGTCACAGAAAATTGCAAGGCAATGTAAGGTTTTCGTTTTAAAAAAAAAAAATTAATTGCTACCCATGGCCCAAAGGTTTGAATCTAGGCTCTGATACCAAATTGTGACGCCCTAAAATTTTTTTTGGAACATCATAAGAATTTAAATAACAAAAAAAGGAAAATTTAAATTTCTCACACAGTCAAAAGTTTAACAATACTAAATAATTAAAAAAAAAAATTCAAAAGTCCACGTACAACATCAAACAACATCATAACATCCTAGTACATAAGATAGTAAAATTTTATTTTGCTACAGTCATGACTTCAAGTTAGCCAAGATTCTATATTAGCAGTAGCTCCAATTTTAGTAGCTCCAATTTTAGCTTCCATTCATTCCTCGTCAAAATCTGGCATAAAACGTCAGGGCAACAAAAAAATATGCCATGAGTTTTGCAACACAATAAGAAAACATAACCAACCTACAATTCTTTTTAAAAGAAAACAATCAGATTAATAATCATGACAATTAAGAGAAAATGATGGAATTAATGATAATATAACAACCATTAAAATAATTTTAACTATTGAACTTAAAATCTCACCAAAGAGATTTTCTTACCAACCACTAAGCTATGGTCATGATTAATTTGAAGAAAATCCCCCTTGGTCAAATATTCAAGAACTACCAAGGATGCCCACACCCAGAGTTATATACCCAAATTGTGGCATCCGTGGTTTGCCCCAAAGGAGCGGTCTGCCAAGGATATGTAACCTCCCTGCGTGCCACCCGCACATCCATCCTTATTCCAAAACCGAATATCAAAAAAGGATTCAAATAAGTCCCGTGCCATCTTAAGGTTTTCGCGACACAATTACGTAAAAATTATCAAAAGAAAAACAGGGCTCATCTTGAATTATCGTATTAACCATCAATCTTTAATTTTGTACAAGCCATTAATCATCTTTGTTAGTTTTTGTATTAATCACAAGTAATTAAAAAAAAAAATTCACTCACCATAAGTGTTATACTATTTCATTAAAATTTCCAACATAAATATTACACATATTTTATACAATAATCAACCCATGTATAAAATTATAATAAACAATTAAATTAAACCATAGTATGAATGACAAATTTTTTTTTTAAATACTTAAAAATGAACCACAATCACACACATGCATGGACTACTAATTTACAAGATTTAATTAATTAGACTAGCAGAATATATAATTTTAGTCCAAATAAATAATTGAAATAATAATCTTGGTTCCCTCTCAATCTGCCTAGAAATTTTCAAAATATACTTTTCATAATTAAAATTATAAATAAATTATTTATACAATTCTAAAATTCGTGAAAATCTATAGAATATTCAATAAACATGTTATGGTCATGTTTCAAAAAGCATTTCCCAAAAATAAGTTATAAATAATGTTGTAAAATGCCAAGAAATTTATGACACAGATTTATCATATTTTCTTAAATTAATTTCATACTTAAATTTATAAATCGATTCCATAATCTAAAAATTTATTATGAAACTAAACTTCTCAAACTTCATTTTTTTATTCAGAAATTACCAGATTTGGTTTAATATAAGATTTTTAATGATTTTTCAAACATATAGTAAAATCTATCTACAGTTCCATATTTAATTAAAATTTTGTATAAATTCGTACAAAACTAGAATAATTGTTACAAAAATTATTGGATGAATTAGACATTATTTGTAACAACTTTGTAGAAGAAATCATCTAAAAATTTTGTGTATAAAATTATCTAAAAATTCATATAATGTTCTAGCAGATTTAAGAGTCATATAATTAGACCAAATAAAATCTTCGATCATCTCTTTAATGGCACAAACTACACATGCAAGTCTAATTCCACAATTATATCATGATTTTGAGGCTACTAATATAAAATTAACATTCAAATATTTAATATACAAATCACAAATTTGCATACAACTATACAGAAGATTTTATCTAAAATTTTAGCTATGAACACAAATCTGAAATTTTAACAATTAAAAAGAATGAGAGGAATGAGATGGTTTTCTTACTTAGTAATGGGATTGAAATGGGGTGATGAAATTATAACTGCCTTAATCTTCTACTCTTCTTCTTGCCCCTACTTAGCTTAGCTTGCTCACATTTTTCACTCTTCTTCGATCAGTTTGAGGAGGAAGATTGTAAACTATATGTATGTATATATAGGGACTCCTCACCTGGGGCTCTCTCTCTCTCTCTCTCTCTAATCATTCTATTGAGTCCCATCAAATTTTCTAAACCCAAGAGATATAATGAGAGCCTATATCCTACAATAACATGCATACATACAAGTGTCACCCAACACTGCCACCAAAAATCTGATTTTTTTTATGTTTTATTTTTTTATATTTGTGTGGGTTTCTTAAAATTAATTAACTAAGATTTTTAACTAAGGTATTTAGTAAAGATAATTATTATGTTGAATCTTTATTAAAATAAATTATAAACAATAAATATTGAATACCCACAAAATTATTATTCTTAACAATATTTTTGTTATGGATTAATTTAAAACTAGTATATATATATATTTTAGATAGACTCTGGATAAAATCAATTTATTTATTTATTTATTTTCTTCTAAGAATAATTAAATGTGAGTTCTCACATCTTTAATAAATCTTTGGGGGTGTATTTGTAATTTACCCTAATAGGTATTGTTATTGTGACAAAATTTTAGATTAAAACATAATATGTGGAGCAATTCTACTTATACCAAAAAGGGTCTCCTTACATCTTTTTTTCTTATTAAACCCTTCACAAAAATTTGAAAATTTGATTTTCTCTTATCTTACGCATAATAATACCAAACATACCCTAATCTTTTTTAAATCCAATCCTACCACTATTACAGCCATTGTCGACACCACGTCCACTTCTAGCGAGACCTTCTTCACTGGCATTTTCTCATTGTAACTCACCTCCATAATTCCTTCACTCACTAGCGAACTCATTCCCATTGCAAACCTACCTCTCCAACTCCCTCTTCATCAATGAGCCTCCATTGTGACCTCCATCTCCCATCCTTAAACCCTCATCGCCAAAACCTTTTTCACACCGCCATGATCCTCCTTGCTCTAGGGTTTTTGGATCTAGGGTTTTAAAGAAGAAGAAGAAGATAATTTGGGAGGAAGGGGTTGGGTCGTGCAACGAGATGAAAAGAAAAAGAAAAAGAAGAATGAGATTATGTAGTCAAAGAGGGCAAGAAAGGGAGACGATTGGAAAAAGGGGAAACATGGAGGTTGTAGAGGGACAGCATGGGAGGGAATATGGTGGCTGGAAAAGGCAGTAGTAGAAAGGAAAAAAGTGGGCACCAACGGCGAAGATGGGTAACTCTAAAGACTTGGAGATGGGTGAGAAGAGAGATTATGGTTTAAAGATTTTAAGAATTGTAGATTTAAATGTAATTTGTGTAAGAGTAAGATTATAATAAAAAAATAAAAATAAAGTTAAGAGGTGAAATTGTGGTGTAAATAGAATCATCCTAATGTGTATTGAATTCAATTTGAGTGTGACAACATTGGCCAAGTTTAAATCTACATCATCTCTTCTCTTAAATTATGGACATTGTTAAAAAAAATTTACTTTAGATACATATAATATTTCCAATTTTGGTACTATTTTATTGCCAAAAGTCTAACCTAGTTTGGACTGGTCCTTTTTAAGGCATCAATAGCCCAATACCAAGCTGTGTATGCCACACACTGGCCTTTTGTGGCCCATGAAACGAGTAGCCACTTTACATAGCCCAACCCAACCCATCCACAACAATGAAAACTATAGAATTGAAATAAAGAACAACACAGGCCTTAAAAAAAGAAATAAAGAAAGAGTTGTCCCATTTCAACCATTTGTTTTATTTATTTTTTAAATATTGATGTATGAGAGAGTCCAAGAATGTTACCGGAAAATTCGAATGCCACCGGAAAACTCGTCAGAAACTTCAAAGGCTTGTCGAGAAATTAGAAAATCCATCGAAAAATCCAAATTCTCTAGAAATGATGAGAAATGCTTAGATTCTTCAACTGTTGCAACTAGAAACACACTACGAATGAGATGATAGAGATAAGAGATTGGGTGAAGAAGAAGGCAAAGAGATTAGTGAGAGAATAACGGCAGAGCTCTCCTATGAAATTTCCACTTTCACTTTCAAGGAAATAATAGAGAATGGAGATTAGTTCTTCTCGGCAAACCTTTAGCCATAGTTGAAAATTTTGAATGTTGCTGAAAAACTCGCCAGAAACTTTGGTGGCTCGTTGTAAAATTCGAAGATCCACCGAAAAATTCAAATTCTCTAAAAATAGATGGTGAGGCTTAGAGTCTTCAACGACACAAACTAGAAACACAAAAGAAAGAAATGATGAAGATAAAAGATTGAGTGAAGAATAAGACAAAGTAGTTAAAGAGAGAATAATGGCAAGACTCTCCTATGGATTTATCACTTTCACTCTCAAAGATAAGCAATCAAGAGTTGGAGATTAGTTCTCTCCTAGTAAACTCTCAAAAGTCCTCTTTAAAGCAATGGGTGAGTCCTATATAGGCAACTCATGTGTAAGATTGAGCTCATGTGCAAGTCACATGGAAGCACAATGGGAATACTCCCTCTAACCATTTCGTCCAAGGAGGTGACATTTTCGAGGATGAGGAAAATCCTGAAGATGAGATCAACCTCTCGGCGAACCTTTCTTCTTAGCCACACCCAACCAATGATCTCCAATCATTCCAAAAGAGTCGGGGGTAGTTCAAGAAAACGTTTTACTGCGAATATCGTCGAGCCTCATGAACCCCATAGGTTGTGCCACCTCGACCCAAGTATCAACTAGTTTAACTGAAGAGTGAATCTATCTCCACTAATTGTCCTCACGATTGGGCCCTTTGTGCAGACTCTGCCACACTCGTGTTCTGGTGCAACAATCTCGAAAAGCTCCAAACCCACAAGTGTTTTAGGACTCATTAATGGAGCGACTTCTAAATTGAGTTTGAATCCATTCGAAACCAAATGTTTCAGATCTTTAGGTTTGCTCAAAATCCTTTCAAGTCCGAGCTCAAATAGGTCTTTAGATTCATAGATCCGAATCCTTTCAAGATTAGAGTAATCTAGCCCATTTGATGATGATATCTCCGAGCCCACTAGTTTTTGGACTTTCCGACTAGGCTCAATTAATTCAATGGCTCGAGTTAACCCCTCTTACAATTATTTAGATGATTTATAGAAAAAAAAATTAATTTAATTGAATAACTGCAATCTTATAATTTTATAATTAAATTTTAGGATTTGGTAAACGTAGAGTTAGTGGATGAATTTAATTTTTTGGTTTTTTTTTTTAAAAAAGGGGCAATTACATTTAAAGCGGGAGAAAAAAAAATTACACAGATATAAAGGGATTGCACTCCTTACAACCTTTTATTTACACTGCATCACAAAACTGCTTGCACTCTATATATTTTAATAATTTGTTTACATGTCAAATTATCCTTTTAAAAAATAATATGATGTGAAATGATAAAGCCCAATAGGGCGGGTCTAGAGACAATTTCAATGCTATGTATGGGAAAATTGTACAATAATTTCAGAGTATTACGTGATAATATTCCATTACAAAAACATCATTTACAAAACATCATTTATTATGTATCTTATGTTCCTTAATTGTCTAACATAAATAATCAGTTACTTCATTATTTTTCATTAATCATACTAGTATCGAAGACCACATAACCGTATACCAAAAGAGGAGAAGTTAAGCCAAGTGCCATCCCAACTACCGTTTCTGAGGAATTAAATTATTCCTCTCTCATTTTCCGATGCCCCCAAAGGAAAGCCCCCAGATCCCGCTATTCCCCAATCTCCGATCTGATCGACATTCGAACATATTCCCCTATTCTTCAATCAATTACTCAGGTAATTAATATTCCTACTCACTTGTGTTTGGAGTTAGAGATTCAACGAAAGATTGAATATGTCAATATTGCAGATTTAAGCCCCTGTTTCACAATGGCCCTCTGTCTTTTCATTATCATATATTTATGATTCTACTCATTATAGATCTGAAATTACTATCATACATTCTCAACTCTGATTAAATTTGGTGCTGATGATTTCTACAGGAAAGTTTGCTCTGCCACTGGAATAATCATCTGACCATTCTGGTTTATATTCTTTTGTGATAAGAAGACAGTTTGTTCTGGTGTTAAAATGGTATGGGAACTAAACTTTATATAGCTGATTTTTAATTCCATTCCTCCTTGTTTGGACTGATTGGATAATATTTCAAAATACCCACAAAACAAATACATTTTTTTGATGGAAACACTGGGTCCATGGTCAACATTTCAATGCTCTAGGTTGTTGATAATATATTTGCTACAGGGGGAGCAGTTTTAAGTAGCTACTGATTGCTCAAGCTCAAACTATCAAGGAGTTTAAATTGCTACACTTTTTTTTCTTCTTCTTTTATTTAATTATGTAATTTAATTTATAACTCTGCAATTTTTAATTAACAGCTGTTTATTATTGTGCCTGTTTGTGGAGGATTTTATGGGTACCCAAGTTTTAGTGATTCCAAATTTCACTTTGGTCCCTCACATGTAAATTTTTTTCTGTTCAAAATATTAATGATAATTGACAAAGGATCACATTGAAACGAAATTGAAAGGATGGGGTCTAAATGATGCAATTAAAACTACAAGGACCAAAGTGAAATTTTACTCAAGGAATGAATTATGTAATTTATCCAATCATGTTTCTATTACAGGTTTACCACTCTAGTTTTGTTGATGAGGAAGGAATTACTAAAGCTTGTGGGTGTCCTCTTCTTCCTCTAAAAAGCCATATAAAGGGTCCTGCTCCAGTTTCAAATCAAGGTTAGACTTGCATTGTTTCATTTTTTAAACATGTTTTAACTACATTTTTATTCAATGTATGATTCATGTTTAGCTTATGTGCAGATAGAACTGATATTGTTGATGAGGCAATCACATTCTTTCGTGCCAATGTCTTCTTCAGAAACTTTGATATCAAAAGCTCGGCTGATAAGCTTCTTATCTACCTAACATTCTATATCAATGTAGCTTTGAAGAGACTTGAGGGGTGCAGAACTTTGGCAGAAGGAACCAAGGCAATCATTAACTTGGGGCTGGAAGACGTTCCTGTGCCTGGAGAGTCTGGTTTTCCCTTTCCAGGCCTCTTTGCCCTACCTCAATCTCGTAAAGAATCAGGTAAAGTTCCTTCAAATATATATATCTATATATATCTGTACTATATTATGTTTTTAGCAACTATTGCATCTTCACTAGGTTGAAAATTTTAGGGAAAATTACATTTAAATGTAAACAATTTAAAATAATTGCACTTTTGTGGAGATGCAAGCCGGAGCAAGTAAGAGTTGTGTCCTATATCACAGCTTTCATTTTCACCAGACATAGGTTATTCTCATTCAAATGCAATTTTCCCAAAATTTTAATTTTTAGGAAACATTTTGAAATTGCAATCATGATATTTTTTTCAAATTGGTAATTTCTCATTTGTACTTCATGACTGCCTTGCACTTGCTATTATTTTCAAGGGAGTATGAGCTGTATAATTGATACTCTTACTGCTTAAATAATTTA
>CM069916.1:103868117-103870617 GCA_036172215.1 Camellia granthamiana | reverse complement strand
TCATGTCAAAAACTTTTGTTCTTAATTAAAAATACTAAATCTACAACGACATTAAAAATTTTCTCATAAGTTAAATTTCGTAAAACTAATCTCTATTAAATTAAATTATTCATAAAGTATTTGATTTCAACTCAATTATATTTTCTTGATTTTAAAAAAAAATTATACCTTATTATTATTATTATTATTTATTATTTATTATTTATTATTTTATTAGATTGACTCTTAAATAAGTAACAAAAAATACGTATATTAAAAGAAAAAAATTATTTTTAAATTCATATTTTGCATATTTTTTTATGTTGTTAGAGGAATTACATAAAAAGATTAAAAAAAGTTATGGCACCTTTTAGTAGAGATAAAATTAAAATGTGTAATTAATTATTGATGCTATCCGGTTGTATCATATTTGAATTTATATTGAAAAATGGCTAACCATAACCCGCAATTTCGTATACAGTTTGAGTCGCCCTTACCCTTAACTAATTTTAGCTGTTATCAACAGTATTGATAGGCCAAAAAAGTAAGAATTCGGTTTAATTAAGCTAAATTCACAATCTAAACTAGAGGGTCCTTTAAAGATTATGAATGCTGAATTGGTTTGCATTTAAAAATATGATTGGAATAATCTTTAATTAATTAATAATTTTTGTAGACGGTTGAATTTTTATTTGGTATAATAATTATATATTTTTTCAGTGTTAACAAGACCATATTATTATTTTTTTAATTCTTGTAATGATTTCTTCATGTACTGATCTATATAACTAAATTTAGCATATAATTTTGGTAATACAATATACTTTTTTTTAATTACGTACAAAGGACCGAATTTCAAAATTAAATTAGTATACTTTTTGACTTTTTACGAAAAAAACGTGAAATATGAATTGAGTTTAAAGTGATGTGGTAGATAGATAATATGATCCAAATAAAATGATTATAACTTAAATAAAATAATATGCTAAAATAATATATACTATTTTAACACATACCAAACACCCCTTAAGCTTGAGCTCCGAATAGCCCTGCGTCGGAGCAGGACTTCTTTGGGAAAAAGAACATGAATAAGTTTGTTTTCTAAAGGAATAGTAGGAAAGACTGCCTTAAGGCTTATACAAAGAGTGCTTGAGCTAGAAAGAGTCCATGTTTTTTTAACATAGAATTCATGTTCAAAGTAGAGGAAATTTTATAAAATACACATTGTAAAAAAGGATATACTATATGTTCCATTTACGATTTTTGTAGTATTTGGTTATAATTTATTGTGGCGTTGGTTATGATTTTATTCTAATTATTGTGGTGTTTATAATTTAATTATGACCTATTATAGTTATTATCTTCATTATGACCAAATAAATCTTTAGTTCAGCGTCAATTGATTTTTTTTATAATAATCCATTGTAAATAATGGTGGTTTAATTGCAGATGTCTTTGGTTGCGTTTTTTGCTTGTTAAACTTCCAAAGCTTGCTGTGGTGGTTATGTTAATCGTATTGGCAACCGTTTCTGTAGTAAGAAGGGATGTGGTAGCATAAAGAAATCAAGTAAGAAAAAGACAGACATATTAAAAAGTGTCTTTAATTTTTATTTATTTATTTATTTTTATAATGAATGATATGTGTATACACAAATTTTATGTCTGCAAAAAATAAAGACAAAAAATATAGTAAGAAATATAAATTTATTGATTTAAAATAATGCGATTACAATTTTTAGTAAAATTTTCTAATTAAAAAAAAAATCATTTGATTCTTCTCTCAAAAAGATGACTCGATGGCTTGATTGCATGTTTCCGAATCGAACAGCGAAATCTCCTTCAAGTAACACGAAGAAGATGGCAAATTTAGAGGATTTTGACTTGAGAGGTTGAGAGCTTGATAACTTATTTCCAAATCATGTTTCTTCATCAATCTAGTAAAAGAGGACACTAAATTTGTAGAATTTCATGACGAACTTTGATTTGATTCTTTGAGCTTTATGCTTTATGGAGTTTGATAGATTTTGGTGAAAAGACCTTTGGGGCTTTAGAGACTTGAATCCAATGAATCTTTCTTCTTTGGCTTTGAAGCCAAGCTATTCAACTAGAAATTAAGAAGAGTTCGTCCTGATAGAGCACTTAAAATCAAAGAAGAAGTCACTAAACAAACCAATGCCAGGTTTTTGTTAGTGCCAAAATATCCAACATGGCTAGCAAACACAATTTCAGTTCTGAAGAAAGACGACAGAATCAGAGTCTACGTGGACTTTAGAGATTTGAACAAGGCTATCTCGAAAGATGATTTCCCGTTATAGCACATTAATAAGTCAGTAGATTTCATAGCTGGGCATGCACTCCTATCGTTCATGGATGGTTAGGTGTTGATCCTTCTAGTTAGTACCGGTAAAATGGCTTTGGTAGTGCTTATATAGCCTACTGATAGACATGTACCTAGAAACCAGTGTTTTGTATCCACTGCTATCTTTTTTGGTATAAAAATGTATTTTTATGAATTGAAATA
>CM069916.1:103657358-103867917 GCA_036172215.1 Camellia granthamiana | reverse complement strand
GCATGTTGAATTAATAGCATATTCATAAAGTTCATGTTGATTTTGCACAAATTGGGTTGCTCTTGGGCCATGATTTCTTGAAATGATTCTTCAAACATGTTGTTCTATGAGTTATTAAGTGTTTTCCAAAAATTTGGCCCAGAAAAATGAGTTTTGGATGGTTGAAGGTCGAGTTTCATGCTTGGAGGCAATCTGAATTTTCCAGAAATTTGATCCACGCTCGAGCGAGGACTTTCACGCTCGAGCGTGAAGCCTGAGTACATGCACTTCTGCTCAAGCGGCGAGAGTCACGCTCGAGCGTGAAATGCATATACCCAGAAGTTCTTGTGTTTTCCAGTCCGCTCGAGCGAGGGAATCTACGCTCAAGCGAGGGTCTGAGTCTCACGCTAGAGCGGAGGTCGAGCGTCCGTCGAGCGTGAAAATCACACATCCAGCATTTTTGTCAAGGTTTACAGTCCGCTCGAGCGAGTAAGTCCACGCTCAAGCGGAGCTTCATTATCTGCATGTCCGCTCAAGCGAGGAAAGCCACGCTCGAGCGTGGACCTTATTTTCAGCAAATTTTGGGAAATGTTTTCCAATGCATTTTTGCATCTTCATTCCACCCTAGGCATTCCTAGGCCATGTTTAAGACCCCATAATGAGGATAAGAGAATAGAAACACACTAAGAAAAGAATGTACTAAGTTATGAGATTCAAGAGTGTGTTTTGAGCAATGTGTTAAGAAAGAATAAGAACTAATGTAATGTAAGCTAAGCCTTAATGGCCACTTGAATGTGTAATGATAAGGCATGCTTGTGTTATGTCCCTTTGTGTTTGTAGGTCAATGTCTGAAGATTGATTAACCGCTTACTGGAACAACTGTGAGTAACGTTATCGTAAAGATACGTTCATATGAATTATGTTCCAAATGAAATGTGATAAGCTATGATTTTTAATATGATATTTGTTTTACGTGAGCAAACATCCCAAGTTTGAAATCTATTATGGCATCCATAGATAGTCCCAAGTCATGGGGGACGGCATGAAAATAAGGGTCCATGACATACAAGTTTACGAGATCTTGTTAGCCACTTCATTGTGGTGATATGTGTTTAATCGGTATTCGGAACCGATTACTCTAGTCGGAAGACGTTCTGTGATGTGTTCTATGGGATGTACCATTATTATGTTCTGATATGATTATGCTATGATCTGTTTTCCGTTTATGATATGTTCGGATCTCATTCACTAACCCCTTTACCTTAATGTTATTCACTGGGCTTTAGCTCACTGTTTGTATATATATATGTATAGGTGAGCATTCTGGAGTTCGAGCCTGAAGGCTTTTGTTTGGATCTGTGTTCCGTTGTCAGCCAACCATTGTGCCTCACGTGGAGGTTCCCGAAGCATCTTGTGTTTAAGTTCTGTGGTTTCTGTATATATAAGACTTGTTTTGATGTCGTTGGTTATACTTAAAAATACTGTAATGTGTGTGGGTATAATGTATGGTTGACTACCGGTTATGTATATAAAGTTTTAAATATTCTGTTTCATATAAGTCCGCACAGCTCATTGGACAACTATATTTATGTACTAGCTTCCGCTAGCCCCTTAATTTTGTCAATCTGTTCAGAGGCCTTCGGTAATCCAAGGATTATTGGCCGGTTACGATGCTAAACCTATAGGGGCGGGTTTAGGTCGTGACAGAGTGGTATCAGAGCACGAGTTATACCATACACACGTGTCCATATAAGCTATAGGTTGTCCCAGAAATGAAATAGGGACATTGCATTACCATGCTTAAGTATGTGAGCTATTATGAACATATCCTTGTTGAAAAAGAAATGAAATGAAGCCTATGTGCATAGACAAAGAAGTTAAGTGAAATAACATGTAACGTTAATTTCAATACCGAATGTGGAATCTATGTGAACATGAACGTATAAAAGTAAAGGATCATGTGACCGTACCTGAATTGAAATGAAAGTATAAACACGTCTGATATGAAATGAAATGTGGAATCAATGAGAGCTTTCCTTATATTAATAAGCACCCTGTTTGTGTGTAGCCCATGGAAAAGACAAGGAATATAGACGAATCTGAATCTTCTAACGCTAGAATTAGCCGGTTAGAAAGAATGGTTGAAGCCTTAACCGAAAATCTGAAACAATAGCAACAAGGGCAAATACATGTACTTGAACCAGCTAATTATGATATGATAACACTGACACAGAAATACAATAAGATGAAACCATCGGAATTTCAGGGGGGTATTGAACCGTTAAAAGCCGAGGCTTGGGTCTTAGAAACTGAGAAAATATTTGAGGTATTTCCATGTACTGAGGCACAGAAAGTTTTGTTGGCAACATTCACGCTCAAAGAGGAGGCTAGGAGATGGTGGATGTTAGTACGAAATGATAATGAGGGGGTGTCATGGGATAGATTTAGAGAAATTTTCTTCGAAAAATATTTTCCCCAATGCATTCGGGATAAGAAGGTATCCGAATTTGAACAACTAAAATAAGGCAAAATGACTGTGGCCGAATATGAAACAAAATTCACTGAACTGGCCCGATATGCACCCCACATGATAGACACTGACTACAAAAAGGCTAGAAAATTTGAAGGTGGGCTTGACTTAGATGTGTTTGATCGAGTTGGCGTCTTAAAATTGCCAAAATACGTGGATGTTCTTGATAGGGCCTTAATGTTCAAGGCAAACATAGCAGCTTTGAGAATATCAAAATCGACATCATCAACTGAATCAGAAAGAGGGAAACAGAAGAAACAGAAGGTTGAAATGACTAGTAATTCGATAACTTCTGCGAATGAAAAATCTAGGGCGAAAACTGTGAACAAAGAAAGCCGGGGAAGCAATGTGAACAATGGTGTACCTAGTTGTAAAGAATGTGGGAAACAACATTGGGGCATTTGTCGCCGCCTGTCAGGAGCTTGTTTTAGATGTGGACAGAAAGGACACTTAGCTAAATCTTGCCCACGAGCTCATCCGAACAACACCTAGAAACAAGGAAGGGTTTACATCCTAGTTCCAGAAAATGCTCGGAATACTGAAACAACTGACGCAGGTATTACCTTAACTATGTGCAATTGTTTATATGGGAATTTGTGTGGAAGTGTACATTCCTTAACCTGATATAGATTGTGGACATGTTGATTGGACCAATTGAATTATTAAAATTATGAACCCTAGTTATGGACTATAATTTGAGAAAATCTGTATGTCCGTGACTTGAACTGAACCGTTATGTATTGACTGACATCATTGAATGATTAGACCCATGAACTCGAATTATATACGTGAACCGTCGTGTGTGGAACTTCTGAAATCAAGAACCTATCAGTTTGAAAGAACGAACTTTGCTTATGAATTTGCGAATGAATGTCTAAATGACCATTGATTCTAGACTCGTATCCGTGCACATATGTCCTTGCTTGTGCACTTTGAGACCTACTGCCTGATGTGAACTATGTGTGACGCTTTAGACCCTTTTGTTTAACAACTACCTATGCTATGGAGAATGTTTGGACTTATGTATATGCATACCTATGCTTGTGGATGTTATTAGACTTTGAACATACACATATATGACTGTACCGTTGCTCAGAATGATTGATATGTTATTTGTTTTGATAATTGGACCATTGGGACTACGACTCTGGGATTGTATGACTAAGTAAAGACCCCATGTGGTGACCTCTAAACTGTGGACTGTGATTGTTGAACATTGACAAGACTGTTTGACTAGACCGGTGAGCCCATGCTTTAATGACTGTATGACCAATTTGAAACTTCTGTATAACAATCTGCTATTGTGTACCTTATGCTTACAT
Organism: Camellia granthamiana; assembly: GCA_036172215.1. Taxonomy (NCBI): domain Eukaryota; kingdom Viridiplantae; phylum Streptophyta; class Magnoliopsida; order Ericales; family Theaceae; genus Camellia; species Camellia granthamiana. Next base: position 103,864,086 of record CM069916.1, on the reverse strand, counting down.
GGAAAAACTCGTTTGGAAAATTGCTATGTTGACTGTAATGCTTACCTCTCGATGTGAATAACTGCATGCCTGTGCATTTACCTGCAAAATTATTGGGAGGAAACACATTGTATATGACCTGAAACACTTTGACATGAACTACTATGATACATGACTCTGATGTGACTTTGAGAATTGATGAACTTAGACTAATTGTGAAACTATTGACTATGCACCTAAGCGAATGGAGTATGAACTATAGAACCAAATGCGTTTCGTTTGAAAATGATAGGGATAAAACTTATATCTAATCTGATCTGATAGAACCTTGGTTTGATGAGACCTTTGTTTACCTAAAAGAACTTCTGCTTGATGACTTATGCTTTGAACTTGTATTTAAAATGACTGGGTAGAACTTTCAGTTGATATGACCTGGTTGAACTTTCATTGATTTGATCTGAGGAGACCCTTATTGAGAGCTATTATCTGGTTGATTACATTATGGGGGATTGTTTACCATACGTCTATAACCGATTGGAAACACACAAATGGGATTATGGAATTTGGTAACTTATGCTTGGAGAATATGGGAATACTGTATATATGACATGTGATTAATTATCCGGTATTACCGTTACTACCATGAACTTGTTCGACTAAGTGAATGATTGCTTTTGTGTTACTGTACTTCAAAACTGATGGAATCTATTGACAGCAGACTGGTTCGATTATAAACTCTGACAACCTGGGAGGACACACAATCAGTATGACTGTTTCTGTATTGATACATAGTACGATTGAATCTGTGGAAACTGAGGCTGATGAATAGTATATGAATGATTACTTCGGAATTTCGTTTACTGTTATGGGGTTAATGTACGAAATTGCCTCGTATTTCTGCTAAACTTTGGATGACCTGGACTAACTGTAATGGATTACCGAATTGAAAACCAAGTTGAACAAAGACCGGATGAATGACTCGGAATTGAATAATCAAATCTCTGTAACTTAACAGGGGAAATTACTTAAGAAAATGGAAACAATGTGAATCTAAGACCCCGATGAGTACTTGATATAAGTAATGTGAATAATAACGTAGTAAAGTTGTGTTCAACTGTATTTGTTTTCTGTGTGTCTAAAGGGGATCTGTTTCCTGAAATATTATGTGTTGTACAATGAATAATTGTCCAATCTCTGATATGTATTCATGTGACTCTTGGTATTATGTGATATCTGTTGGTTGTTACCCGGTATCGGAGGTTCCTTTATGGAACTTATATCTGTCTGCACTCTGTTACCCGTATCGGAGGCCCCGTCATGAGGGCTCAGCTTATCTGTTCTCTGTTCCCGAGTTCAGAGGTTCCGTTATAGAACTGGTTATTCGTAACCCTCACGTGTTTGTATTTGTTCTGTATCTGCTCTGTTAATGCTAAGGGATGTATCACGTATGTTTAAGCATGGGTTATGATTTCTGTTTATAATCTGAACAAGAATACAAATAAACATGTATCTGAATCTGTTTCTGATTTGGAATCTGAATGTGCATGAGACTCTATTTTAATATGAACCCTAATCTCTGTATATGATATATGATTCTGTTCCTGGAACGGAGATAATGTCGAGATTAGGTCATGAATATGGTTATGCTTCTGTTTTGTAGAGTTAAAGTTATATATATATATATTTTTGTTGGACATCATTTCTTTGATATAAGATAACTTGAGTTTGGAGGACCAAACTTCTTAAGGTGGGGAGACTGTAATAACCTCGATCCGTAATTAGCTACTAATCCGTATTTAAGGATGTTAATGAGAGAATTAAAATAAATTATGTGTTCATTCCGTATTTTGCATGATTTTGGCTCTCTATCTGTTACTTGTAGAAATATCTGTTTGGAATTTCGCTTTAATATGAAAATTGAAAACCTTATCGGCATTTGAAACCGAAATTGATTACATCAATGTGTTATTTGGAATTTTTAGAACACTATGGCAAATTTTATTAAAAATTGATTCAGTCTGATTAATTAAGTCGTGTTTGGTTAGCCTAATATTTTAATTAGTGTATTTTTAGCATCATGGCTATACATATGAGCCTTAAGCTCATTTTGAGCTCATTTCTTGCATCTCCCTTAGTGCAAAAATCTGAGATTCATTTTAGAGAGAGAGACAGAGAGTGCAATTCTAGAGAGAGAGAAGAAGAGATTGAAGAAGAATTGAAGGTTTTGTGTTGAATTCACCAAGATTGTGCTTGAACAAGAGTAATTCAGGCCTCTAGGTAAGATTACAACCTCTAGATTGTGTAACTAAGTTATTTAACAAGAAATTTCTTCAAGATTATGAGTTTGAATGTGTGCATTGAGCTTAGAATAAAGATTTGAGTGGCAATTCATGCATGCATGCATAAATTTCCTTGTTTTGAGTTTGAATTCTAAGATTTCTTCCATGCATGTGTTAATTTCACTCACATTATGGTCATTCAACTTGTTTTCCATCAAAATATCAAGTTTGATTATGTTTTGGAGGATTTGAATTCAAAGAGGTTCTTGCATGTTGAATTAATAGCATATTCATAAAGTTCATGTTGATTTTGCACAAATTGGGTTGCTCTTGGGCCATGATTTCTTGAAATGATTCTTCAAACATGTTGTTCTATGAGTTATTAAGTGTTTTCCAAAAATTTGGCCCAGAAAAATGAGTTTTGGATGGTTGAAGGTCGAGTTTCATGCTTGGAGGTCAATCTGAATTTTCCAGAAATTTGACCCACGCTCGAGCGAGGACTTTCACGCTCGAGCGTGAAGCCTGAGTACATGCACTTCTGCTCGAGCGGCGAGAGTCACGCTCAAGCGTGAAATGCATATACCCAGAAGTTCTTGTGTTTTGCAGTCCGCTTGAGCGAGGGAATCTACGCTCGAGCAAGGGTCTGAGTCTCACGCTAGAGCGGAGGTCGAGCGTTCGTCGAGCGTGAAAATCACACATCCAGCATTTTTGTCAAGGTTTACAGTCCGCTTGAGCGAGTAAGTCCACGCTCGAGCGGAGCTTCATTATCTGCATGTCCGCTCGAGTGAAGAAAGCCATGCTCAAGTGTGGACCTTATTTTCAACAAATTTTGAGAAATGTTTTCCAATGCATTTTTGCATCCTCATTCCATCTTAGGCATTCCTAGGCCATGTTTAAGACCCCATAATGAGGATAAGAGAATAGAAGCACACTAAGAAAAGAATGTACTAAGTTATGAGATTCAAGAGTGTGTTTTGAGCAATGTGTTAAGAAAGAATAAGAACTAATGTAAGCTAAGCCTTAATGGCCACTTGAATGTGTAATGATAAGACATGCTTGTGTTATGTCCCTTTGTGTTTGTAGGTCAACGTCTGAAGATTGATTAACCGCTTACTGGAACAACTGTGAGTAACGTTATCGTAAAGATACGTTCATATGAATTATGTTCCAAATGAAATGTGATAAGCTATGATTTCTAATATGATATCTGTTTTACGTGAACGAACATCCCAAGTTTGAAATCTATTATGGCATCCATAGATAGTCCCAAGTCATGGGGGACGGCATGAAAATGAGGGTCCATGACATACAAGTTTACGAGATCTCGTTAGCCACTTCATTGTGGTGATATGTGTATAATCGGTATCCGGAACCGATTACTCTAGTCGGAAGACGTTCTGTGATGTGTTCTATGGGATGTACCATTATTATGTTCTGATATGATTATGCTATGATCTGTTTTCCGTTTATGATATGTTCAGATCTCATTCACTAACCCCTTTACCTTAATGTTATTCACTGGGCTTTAGCTCACTGTTTGTATATATATATGTATAGGTGAGCATTCTGGAGTTCGAGCCTGAAGGCTTTTGTCTGGATCTGTGTTCCGTTGTCAGCCAACCATTGTGCCTCACATGGAGGTTCCCGAAGCATCTTGTGTTTAAGTTCTGTGGTTTCTGTATATATAAGACTTGTTTTGATGTCGTTGGCTGTACTTAAAAATACTGTAATGTGTGTGGATATAGTGTATGGTTGACTACCGGTTATGTATATAAAGTTTTAAATATTCTATTTCATATAAGTCAGCACAGCTCATTGGACAACTATGTTTATATACTAGCTTCCGCTAGCCCCTTAATTTTGTCAATCTGTTCAGAGGCCTTCGGTAATCCAAGGATTACTGACCGGTTACAATGCTAAACCTATAGGGGCGGGTTTAGGTCATGACACCATTACTACGAACAAATGACCTGATCGACCAGTTGAAGGGGTCTCGTTGTTTTTCCAAGATTGATTTGAGATTGAGATATCACTAATTGAGGGTGAAGGAAGAGGATATTTAGAAAATGGCATTTCGTAAGCGGTATGACCATTACGAGTTCTTAGTAATGCCTTTTGGGTTGACCAATGCACCGACTTCGATTATGGACTTAATGAATCAAGTCTTTCGTGAGGTCTTAGATCGATTCGTGGTTGTCTTCGTCAACAACATTTTAGTCTACTCACCCTTTGAGGAGGAACACAAGGAACACTTGCGGGTTGTACCTAAGTTTCTTAGAGCACATCAGTTATATGCTAAGTTTGGGAAGTGTGAATTTTGGCTCAGCGAAGTTAAGTTCCTAGGCCATATAGTGTCCGGGAAAGGAGTGACTGCGGATTCATCTAAGATAGATATAGTGCAAGATTAGGAACAACCTAATTATACCTTTGAAATTTGGTGTTTCTTGGGCTTAGCTGGGTACTACCGACATTTTGTGAAAGATTTCTCTAGACTGGCCCCACCATTGACTAGATTGAGGAGAAAAGACATTAGATTTGTGTGGAGTGAGACTTGCAAAAAATCATTTTAAGAACTGAAGGTTAAACTCACTACTGCTCCAGTTTTGATTATTCTGGAGTGGGGTTTGGTTTATTCAGTTTATTGTAATGTGTCTCGGGAAGGTTTAGGTTGCGTATTGATGCAACAAGGGAAGGTGGTAGCATACGAATCATGACAGTTGAAAACACATGAGAAACTATCCTACTTACGATCTAGAGTTAGTGGCAGTTATTTTTGCCTTAAAAATCTGGAGGCATTGCCTTTATAGGGAGAGATTTAAGGTGTTTTTCAATCACAAGAGTTTGAAGTATTTGTTTTCACAGGAGGATTTGAATTTGAGGCAGATGAGATAGATAAAGTTTATGAAGTATTACGATTTTGAGTTGCATTATCATCCGGGGAAGGCCAACGTAGTGGCCAATGCTTTAAGTAAGAAATCCATGAGCAATGTAGCTAGTATAGCTATCTGAGAGTAGGAAATGATGGGCGCTATTATTGAGATTGAATCGCACCTAGGTGAATCAGTTGAGTTGGGCACCTTATTTATTGTAGTTGCAAAACCTACCTTAGTTAGCCGGCTTATAGAGGCACAATAGTGTGATCACGAAGTAAAGACTATTCGAGGGAAGATCTCCAGTAGAAAGGTAGAGAAGGGTATGAACGTTCATTTAGATTCAAGCGTGAGATATCTAGACCGACTTCATGTGCCAGAATCTTGTAGAGAGGAGGTACTCCGAGAGTTCCACCATTCATGCCTTGCGGTGCACCCAAGAGGCACAAAGATGTATCACAACCTTAGTCGCTAGTTTTGGTAAAGGGGGATGAAGCGGGATGTAGCCTTGTTTATTACTAGGTGCCTTACTTGTTAACAATTGAATGTCGAGCATCAGTGACCAGCAAGCTTGTTGTAACCCTTACCTATAGTTGAGTGAAAGTGGATCATGTTACGATGGATTTTATTGTGAGTCTTCCGAGGACTCAACGGGGTAATGATACCATATGGGTAGTGGTCGATCAGTTAACCAAATCTATACACTTTATACTTATGCGTACAAGTGACTCGGTAGACTACCTTGCCGACCTATATACCAGGGATATAATGCGACTTCACGGGTCCCAATGATTATCGTTTTGGATAGGAGTCCACGTTTTACGACTCAGTTGTAACAGAGCCTACAAGGTGCCTTAGGCACTAGATTGACCTTTAGTACCGCCTATCATCCTCAGACTGATGGGTAGTCCGAGCTCACCATTTAGATTTTAGAGGACATGCTTCGGGCTTACGTTTTTGATTTTAAGGGGTTGTAGGAGAGGCACTTGCCCTTGGTGAAATTTGCCTACAATAATAGTTTTCAAGTCAATATCGGTATTGAAGATTTTGAGGCCTTGTATAGCCCACCGGGTAAATCTCTTGTGCGTTAGGCTGATGCGAGTGATGCACCTATGTTAGGTCTAGCGTTAGTCCAAGAAACGACAGAGAAGATTACGCTTATTCGTAAGAGGTTGGTTTTGGCTTAGAGTCACCAGAAGAGCTATGTCAACTATAGGAGGAGGCCTTCATCTTTTCAGGTGGGGGGATCATGTGTTTCTGAAAATATCGTTGAGATGGGGTTTGATGAGATTCAGGAAGAACGAGAAGTTGTCTCCTAGATTTATTGGGCCTTTTGAGATTTTAGAGTGAATTGGGGAGGTAGCTTATCGTTTAGCCTTGCCGCCCTAACTTTCCAAGGTTTATGATGTGTTTTATATTTGCATGCTCCGGAAATACGGACTTGATCCTTCACACATGCTAGATTGGACTAAGTTAGATGCAGATAGGGATGCCTCGCACAAAAAGAGGCCAGTTCGGGTGTTTGATACTCAGGATCAAGTCTTGAGGGGTAAGACTATCCCATTGGTGATGGTGTTGTAGCGACACCATGGAGTTGAGGAGGTGACTTGGGAGCGTGAGGCTGAAGTCTGTGAGAAGCATCTAGACCTATTTGTTGATGTTTGAGACTTGTATTGAAAATTTTATTCATGTTGTAATATGTAAACATTGTAAATGTTTTTGAAACTTGAATCGTAATATTTTGTGTTGGAGGTTTATGTTTACCATTATTATTAATGTAGATGGTCAATGAAATTAAAATCCGGTGGTTATTGATTTGATTTAAATTTTGGAGATGAAATTTCTTAAGGGGGAGATTACAACGATTCCGGTTTAGACCAGACCCATTTCATGCTCTTAGATCTGGGATTCCATGCCTTTAATTGTTCTTCATGTCCTTTATCATCTTGTTGGTAGTTGAGTTAGGTTGTTGGTTGTGTTTTAAACGGGTTGGGAGTTGGTTTTTTTTTTTTTTTTAAAGAGTTGCTATCCAGTTTTGTTCTCAGTCGCTCTAGCAGTGTTTTGGTCGCTTGAGCAGTCCTTGAGATCTCCTAGTATTTTTATAGGTCTGCAAAACTTCTAGGAGTAAGGTATCTTTGCTCGAGCAGTAGTTTCTATGCTTAAGCAGTCTCTTTTGAAAGGGGATCATTGTATGCTCAAGTGGTGTTTTGGTCGCTCGAATGGTCTCACTTATTGTGTCTAATGCTCGAGCGATAATTTGGTCGCTCGAGCTATCTGTGTGTATATTAGTTTAGGAAAAGGGGTTTTTAAATCACTTTTTTATTCCTCTATCTCTCTGAAACACCCCTAACCCTAATTTCTTCACTTTCTCTCCCTAGTTCTTGGTTTAAAACCTTAAATACATCCTCACCTATTGATTTCTCCACCATAGCTCCTTGGAGAAAAAGGTAGAGCTCATCAAAGCTTCATTTTAATCGGAAAGGATCTTGTTTTTGGCTCCGTCAAAGTTTTACCCTTGCTTTCTTCCTTTTCTACTATTAATGTAGGGATTTCTTTAACCTTTGATATGATTCTTAGCTTAGTTATTTACTCTTTGAAAATGGTTAGTGATTTGGGGATTTGAGTTAAATCTAGGGTTTGATTTTGAAATGTAAAAGAGAAGTTTTTGAAATAAATTCTTGAGAAGGGTTGTGGAAGTGTGTGCATTGCTGGGTTGTGTTTGAAATTCCTTCCTTAAATGTGATTTTGAAAATAAATGTGGCTTGTTTGAAAAAGTCATGGATGTTGAATTATGAAGGAAAAAGGAAATGATGTTGGGTTTTGAAAGGATATTAAGAATGTATCTTTTGATAATGAGAGTGGAGTTGAATATTTATTATCACTTCCATTTTGAAAATTTATAAAAAATTTCTCTGTTGTTGGAAATTATCTGTTGAGTAGAAATAGCTATTTTAGGCTATCGGTGGAGAATAATTTTGATTGTTGTAGAAATTACATAAGGATTAGGTTAATTGAAACTAATTATTCATTCATTTGCATTAAACATTGTTTTATATTTGAACATTGAAAATGTATTATTTTTTAGAAAAATGGGTGTATACATTGGTGAATCTGGTTAGGGGGGTGTGGTTATGGTTTATATTGTTGGCCTGTGTGTTCTTGGTGACAGTCCAGAAACCCGTGCGGTTAGGTGCTGATCCTTCTAGTTAGTACGGGTAAAATGGCTTTGATAGTGCTTATATAGTCTACTGGTAGACACGTACCTAGAGATTCCCAGTGCTTTGTATCCACTGCTATATTTTCTAGTATAAAAATGTATTTTCACAGATTGAAATATAATAATGATGGCATTGCATTGTTTTGAGATGAAAAAAGTATAATGTTTAATGACATGTATATGCATTCACCTTATGACTTCGTTAAGGGGTGGTTTGGAATAATCTATATAAGTGCACTTTTTGACTTTTTATGAAATATGGGTTGGGTATGAGTTGGGTTTGAAGTGATGTGTTAGAGAGGTAATGTGACTTAAATAAGACGATGTGACTTAAATAGGATAGTGACTTTTTAATTTTTTGACTTTTTTAGATCATGCCAAACAAGGCCTAAGTTTCATACATAGTGTTACAGTATCTCTATTGGGTTTTAGCTCACCTTACGTAAAAAACAACTTTCAGATGCTGATGATATACCTCTACCAAGGACTTAGCTTCGGAGAACCGTGGAGCTGAAGGCTTATTTTTGTTTTTTGTTTTTGTTGTAATTATCTTTTGTACAAGCCTTGGGCTTTTTAATTGTTTTGAACTTGATCCATCTTGTGGTAACCAAGCAATGTCTTGGAAAGATGTAGCCATTAGGGTATAAACTTATTTGTTCACCTTTTATTTCAGTTCACTCATATATGGTACATATTATAGATTCAGGATCTAGGATTTGTGAATGTATATTTGCATATGTCATATTTTGTATGGTGAAGGAACATAAATGAAAGACTAATATTTTGTATGTCTATGCTTTATATTGAATATCATGAGATGATTAGTCGCTATTATTTCGAGGCGTTACAGCTTGGTATCAGAGCTACCGGGTTTGAATATTTTGGGATCACGGGATGTGGTTTTTATCACAATGGGTTTATCTAGCTAGATACTATTAGAAGTAGACCTGCTATGCTATGTGATAACATGTTTATGTCACTAAATGAGTATGAGATTTGGTTTTTAAGATATTGATTGGATCTACGAGTTTCTAAAAGTCCTATTAAAAGAGCACTTGATCACTGCTTATTTTAATTGGAACTCTCGCAATGTCGCGAAACAATTAATTATCTAGAAAGGAAATTGCATTAAGCGTCTCAATTCTCGAAACATCACTTAGCACTCTTAATTGCCATTAAATAAAATGTGTTTCATTAAAAATAAAATAAAAATGTGGGAACAATTAAACAATTATAAAATAAATCACAATAACAATTTTAATAGACTTGAGCCTTGTAATTGTTAAGTCAGTCTCTGTGATAAGTAAAATGTCGATTTAGTGGAGCAACTCGTTCTCCTTGCCTTGGATAAGAATAGTGATGAAAACCCAATGGCCAATTAACTCTTGGACTCAATTCCACGACCCTTTCAATCCTGAGTGGATTTGATCCTCTAACACGATGATTGTTAGAGATCTAAGAGTAAATACGATTAGGAATTGTGAACCTAGTTGTTTTCCTATGAGTCTTATGAAACTAGGTACGAGCCCAAGGAACAAAATTGCACCTATTAAATGCTTCTTGTTTTGGTGTTTCTTTAGGCAATACTCTTGGATAGTCTTCTTGCCTAATGATGTCTTTAGGAAATTCAGTAAAAAAATTCGCAGAATAATTTTGAAAAGAATTTTGGAAATTCTAGCTTTTCAACGACTGAAAACGACCTTGAAATGAACTAGAACGGGGCCGAAAACCCATAAGAAAAATTGTTCTGCTGGTTTTGGAAATTGGGCTGACCGATTTGAATCGATTTGGGCTGACACGGTAAGACATGTGAAGCAGGGCTAAGGCGCGGGTCAGCATGACTTAGGCCTGGCACAACGGAAGTGGGCCATGCCTCTGTGGGTTACGTGTCTGTGGGCCATGTGTTCGGGTTGCTCTCTTTATTAAATTGGGCCAATTTATTTAGTTTAATATTCTGGGCCTTGATCACAGATTTTCTTGATGTTCTTTTAATTATTCGGCTTATTCATTTTGGTCTTGAATTTGGCTCAGTAGTTACATTAGAAATAGAACCCTTATTCTCCAAAACAGGTTTATCAACGATATTATTACCGTTGTGCCTTTTTCTCTAGCAATAATTGGTATCGGTGACCAAAGACTGAAACAAGATTCTTTCGGACTGATTTTTTGTCGTTTTTCATTAGTAAAACACACTATCATGTCCGAAATTTTGTGATGAACAAGATGGCGGTGACGATGAATCAGAGTGATGTCTAAAAAATGATTTGTAAAAAATCCTCCACCGATAGTATTCAGACTCAATGTCATTAAAACTGCGATCGTCATTTTCACCAATCACCAACTCTTTCAGATGCGCTAAAGGGTTTACAATATATTGATGATGGTCAAACAAACGAATCGATGTAACCAATCCGCGCGCTTGTTTATCAATGGTACTTTGAATTTTTTCCAAAACAAATTTTGAAAATTCTTTTTCTTCCCAACTATGGTTCTCCATTCTTGCACAATAATACAACACTACTCTGATACCATTGAAGGAAAAACAAATAATGGTAATGATCGATATTCCCGTAAGGGTGTCTATCATGCAAGATGGAAACAATAAGTCGAAAGCGATACATGTGTTGTTAGTTCATTGGTTTTGAATAATATATTAAGAACACATTCTGCAAAGCATTTATAAACATAATGGAAACCATTGCCAAAGGTCACAACCTTTGGAATATCTAATACAAAACTAACAACCACAATGTTATGAAACAATGTATCCATTGTGTTCAAAATTCAAACACTTAAATTTTCAGATTGTTCAATTTCCTTGCGGAAAGGTATACACCATCCATTGGGACATGATCAAGTATGGAGAAGCACACCATATTATGGTGTGGTCACACTTAATCTAACAGAAATCACTTGTCGGGATAGCAACCACCTCTCATCGGTGGCAACTACTTTTGACCACTACCTCCTGCAACCAATAACTACCTCTGACTATCATCTCCAATGGTCGACAACCACAACTTTGGTAGCCAACCATTCACTTATTTTCAAAATAAAAATATTTGTGTATCAATTATCTTTTTTATTTTTATTTTTACCTAAAATAAATATAAATATATTTAATATTTTTTGTAAAATAAAATAAAGTAAAAACTGTAAACGTTATCAAACGATACCTTATGAACTTATGATGCTTTATTTTTATGTAGAAAAAAGGCCTAACAATAGAGATGTGACCTCTGGAGCTAAACCCCGAGGAGCTAATGCTGTAGAGGTCACATTTAGATGGTGCTGCATAGTAGGGCCACTAAACTATATAGCGGTAAGTTGCAGACTCCAACACAGGGGAGGATTCAAATCCACACTCCTGACACTAGGTATGGTTCTCCCAAGCCTGGAAGGTTTGTTCTACCAATCATATGTGTTGTCGCCCAGGTGGTTGGTCCAAGGGAGAGTGGAACCAATGACCTCAAGATTTCTACCTCAAAGCCTTACCAAGTTGCCACACCCCCTTGGGTTATTTATTTATTTTTTAGTGCCGCTAAATGACTCTCCCTATTTACTTCAGACCCTTCACTTCTTTAAATCCCTACTTATATAATTGAAACCCACACCATCTCCTCTTTGTACCCCCCTTAATACTAATTATACCCCCGTTCTTTGGACCCCTAACTAATCCTCTTCTAGCAACCCCTTCTACCGCCAATAGGCTTCATTGTTGGCAGTGACCTCCACCATCACCGACGACCTCACTACCCCTGCCCAATACAACTCCACGCTAGAATCCCTAGCTAATTTTTGCCATCTCTCACTTGCCCTTCCTCAATATCCCTTTGTCCGCCTTTTACCTCGCCATCCCTTAACCCATCCCCAACCACTACCACCACTTAACCCCACCTCTACCTCATCGCTCTCTTATTCGCTCACTCTTGTCGCTCTTCTTATGTTTCTCTCTCGCATCACAATCAAGATCGCGACTATTAAGTCGTTTACCTCTCTCTTTTAGGATCAAGTGGTTAGGGTTTGCGAAATTAGAGTTAGAATGTTAAAGATGAAGGTAAAAATGGAATTTCATGTTTGGATAAAATTAAAATTAAAAATAAAAAAATAAAAGAGACGGGAAAAAATGTAAGGGTAAATAACATACTTTTTATTTTTATATAGTGTACAACATTTTAACAATGGCCTTGTTTGGAAAATTGGCTGTTTTAGTAAGTTATTTTAATTTTTGACTATTTTAATAGACTAAAATATTTGTATTTAGAAAAATATTTAATTTTTTTTTGTAGTTAGATGTGATATTTATAAGAAAAAAAATGAAATGATTATAAATTTGATGTGATATTTTGTATTATTAATTATTTTAATCTATCTTATATTTTTATGAATTTTAACTCCAAAAATTTTTTTTTACCAAACAAGACCAATATTTTGTATAGCATTATTTTTGCATGTAATTACGAAACACGCCCTTAAATCCAACGGCCCACATAAATTCATAAATAAAGTCACTTTAGACCTTTTAACTGTTTCGCCCCTCATAAATAAATAAAATAAAAGCACACAGAGACTGAGTCAGTACTAGTCACGACTCTTCCTTTCTCTCTCACCCTTTTTTTTATTTTTATTTTTTCAGATCAAAAATAGAAAATCATGCAGATAATAAAATCAACTTAAAAATTTATTTTTATTTTTATTTTTTTGGATAAAAAAGACAGATCTGAGTTCCAGAAATCGAATCGAAACCCTTCGACAGATCTCATTTCCATCACTCTCTCTGTCTCTCGCATTCTCATTTCGTGGATTCGTAATGGTTTTCTACATCCATGAAGCTTTGCCTCCCTGTAGATACGTATAGATCAAATTATATACATATATATCTATATTGGCGATTGGTGGTGAGGTGTGGCGGAGATGGATCATTCATATCAGCGGCGGAGAGGCGTGCCGGAGCCGTGCCCTCACTTGGCGGAGTTCCGATCGCGGCGTGGTGGTGCGAAGCCGTTCAGGGCGTTGCAGGAGTGCCTGAGGGTGCGCCCGCCAGGCCGTGCGGCGATCCGCAGGGACCCCAACGAGGTGCCGCGTTGCGCCTCCTGTGGCTCTTCCACACCGCCGCGGCTCTATGCCTGTGTTGCCTGCGCCGCCATCTCCTGCCACTCCCACGCTGCATCGCACGCGGCGGCGGCTGCAGGGCACGAGATCGCCGTCGACGTCGACCGGGCGGAGTTGTTCTGCTGCTTGTGCCGGGACCAGGTGTACGACCGCGATTTCGACGCCGCCGTGGTCCTCGCGCAGACCGCCGCATCCACTCTTGGAGGCGGATCCGCGATCCGATCGCCGCCTGAGAACCTCCGGAAGCGGCGGCGCGTGGATTACCGGCCTTGGTCCCCCGATGTGAGGGAGCGCGCGTTGGTCGGGAGAAATTCGAGTCCGTTGAATCGAAGAACAATCTCGGGTGGAGACTCCTCGTCTTCAGACCTACCTTGGGGATTGCGAGGGCTCAACAATCTCGGGAACACATGCTTCATGAACTCTGTGTTGCAAGCATTTCTTCACACTCCGCCATTGAGGAACTATTTCTTGAGCGATCGCCACAATCGGTATTTTTGTCAGCAGCAGAGCAGCAGTGTTAAGAAAAACGACACCAATTACAATAAGAATTCCAAACTTTGTTTGGCTTGTGACATGGATGCAATGTACTCAGCTGTGTTTTCGGGAGATCGGAAGCCCTATAGCCCTGCAAAATTTCTATACAGGTCCTCCTCAAGCTCGGAACTTGTTAAATATTGAATGCATTGATTACTGATTGTGTTTTTATCACTTTTTGATATGATAGGTTCAATGTGATCATACATTTTGGGTTATGTAACTTTGGGTTATTGTAAACATTTTCAAAGTATATGGAGTAGAGTATTTTTTTGAAAGTATATGGGTTATTGTAATCGTTTCAAAGTATACATATACGTGTGCATGTATATGTATTTGAGCTTTAGATCTACTTATTCATCTTTTTTGGGTAGTTGAGACCAAGTTATATAGTCTTTTTTTTGGTAAATTCTGTTACAGTTGGTGGCAGCATGCAGCAAACCTGGCAAGTTATGAACAACAGGATGCACATGAAATTTTCATTTCCATGCTTGATGGGATTCATGAAAAAGTGGAGAAGGATAAAAGAAAGCCCCATAGTCAAGGTAAGTTCATACCTGGATAACTTTCTGTTAGTTGTCCTTATCTTTCTAGAGTTGTCCCTTTCTTTAACTGTGAGGTCAAATGCCCCAAAAACTAGACATTGGGGACTGTAAAAACAAGTATGAAGTTTTTGTAGCAATTATGCAACTTGCTGAAAATAACGGTCAACAGGTCCCACGTAGTAATAATCTATGCTTGAATATTCTGTGTTTTCAGTTGTGTGAATCTACAAGTGTCTTGTTTAGTTATCTACGGGTTGTGAATATTTAGGCCAAAGAACCTTCTAGGTAGTACCTGTCTTTAACAACGTGGGCCCAATTCAGTTTGCTTGTCTGCATGCATTGTGGCATGCTAATACTGATTATGCAGAATTTGTTTGTTATCATATTTTTTTTGTACTTATTCTAAGATAAGTTGGTTTCCATGGAGATTATTGTGGCATTCAAGTGCAATAAGGTCTTATACTTGTTTCTACATGTTATCACACTAGACATTTGTGGGAGTTTATGAAGTTGGCATTGCAAGCATGATGCTGCTTGCATCCTTTTTTTTGATCTTGCCTAGTAGGTGGTGCAATTGTGAACTTTAGACTAAAAATTTATTGGATGATTTGGTTAAAGTTGTGTCCACTCTCGAGTTCTTAATTGATCAAAGATACAGTAACAAATTGATGATTGTTCTTCAAGATATTGACACGCTGATTGCCTTCTTCCTAAGACTAGGATTCAATCATATGATTGTCAAAGTTTAGTCTAAGCTGCATCATGGTAACTAAGAGTTGGGACCTTGGAGAGTTTATTATGGATACAAACACTAAACAAACACTACGCTGCAGGACTCTGTAGATGTGTAATGAGGCACAATGAAGTTTGCTGCTATTTTAAAATAATCTAAACAATCAGTCGATATCCCTACCTTCTTTATTCTGGTACTAGTATTATATTCTGATCAAGCTGATCAAGATTAAGCAGTAACTGCAATATTCAACTGCAGGGTGTGGGTTTAGGTCCGTTGTTGCTTTTTAGGCGTTGTTGGCAAGTGCTCTCAGATTTAGGGCTAACACTCAACATGCGAGATTGTCATCTGCTCCACTCCAGTAAGTCTCCTTATTCCTTAGTCTACATGGTTTTAAGATAGGAATTTCTTGTGCCACATTAATTCTCATGTTAACTCCCCTTGTGCCATTTTTAGGGTCTGATCTTTTTGACATGGCTGATGCCAAGCCTGCAGAGTGTTCGTGAGATTTACAACTGGTATAAATTCTTTAGTTGAATCTTTGTGATCTCATGTTGTTCACAGATCATAGTTTCTTGGTACCTCATGATCTGGTGGAGATTTTGGCATATTGAGATATCTTTTTGAACTTCTTGACAGATTTGCAACTAGTTGGCGATAAGGGATGAGACACAGTTATCTTGGTGGCAATTTTCTTAGACCATCTCTTGGTAAATGCTGCACCAATTGCCTCTCCACAAGCCATTCTTTCCATTGTCTTGGATGTCAGTAGATGTGGTAGTTAGGAGCAATCTTTTGTTGAGAATTTGTTAGTGAGTTTGGTAGCATAATCGTTTTAGGATTACGTGAGAGCTTCCAAATATATATATATATATTTGGATAAATCATGAGAGCTTCCAAATATGATTCTAGAGTTTTCTACCACTAGCAGAAATTATCCAAAAGGAAATAAGGGAAAGGCTGATATTTGGGCTAATAATAGTTTATATATCATCTTCCTTGATTCATTAACAATTTGTTTCATGTAGATATAGATTGCTAATTGAAACATCAGTTGCTCAAATTTTCATACATGTTTGTACTTGTTCATGTTATAGCTGCATACTTCTCTCATCAAATGTTTATAATCCTCTATAATTTAACCTCTGTGGTTTCAGCTGTCATGACAAAAGGGCAAATGTTCAAAAAAGGAATTTCCTGTTATGTACTGTAATTATTTAGTATCATATGAAATGTGCTTGTGACCTTGTTTATTCCATAATGCAGGCAATGGAGACTGCTGTATTGCGCATAGAGTATTCTGTGGCATCTTGCGATCTGATGTCATGTGTACTGCATGTGGTTTTACATCAACAACATATGATCCATGTGTGGACATCTCATTGGACTTGGAACCAAGCCAGGGCGGTTCTGGAAAAACATCCACAAAATCCTTTCACTCTTCCAATACCGAGGCAGATTCGAAGAATTCAAAACAAAACTCTGGAATATCTACCCTGATGGGGTGTTTGGACCGTTTTACAAGACCTGAGAGATTAGGATCTGACCAAAAATTCTTCTGCCAACAGTGTCAAGTGAGACAGGAATCACTCAAACAGATGTCTATAAGAAAGCTTCCATTGGTTTCTTGCTTTCACATCAAAAGATTTGAGCATTCCCCAATCCGAAATATGTCAAGGAAAGTTGACCGTTATTTACAGTTCCCATTTTCCTTGGACATGGCACCTTATCTCTCTTCATCTATCTTGAGAAGTCGATATGGAAACCGGATTTTCTCTTTTGATGGGGATGAGCCGGATGTTTCCAGTGAGTTGTCTTCGGAGTTTGAGTTGTTTGCTGTTATCACTCACACTGGCAAACTAGACGCTGGCCATTATGTGACATATTTGCGGTTAAGTAATCAATGGTACAAGTGTGACGATGCTTGGGTCACTCGAGTGAATGAGAACATCGTGAGGGCTGCTCAAGGATACATGATGTTCTATGTGCAAAAGATGCTATATTACAAAGCAAGTGAAAGACCAGTTGCCTCGTGATATGCTACAGAAACCAAGCTCGTGGATAAAACAATTGCAGAGAATAGAAGTTTGAACGGTTCATTGGCAGTCAATGGTTCATATACAATTATTGAAGAAAACGGCCATTGTTACACGGTGTGAAGATCAATGTTATTGAGTTGCTGTTATCATCAGTCAAAAATCATGCAACTCTTTCTGCTGCTCTGAGTACATTTTTTGAGAGGTAATTTTGTAAATCTCAGTTGGAGCGTAAATTGAGCCTGAATATTTGGAGGCATTCTCCTGCAATTTGGAACCTTATAACATAAAAATATGGATTCCTAGAAACAAAAATAGGAAAAAGAAATAGAAAAGAATCATTTCAATAGATTAATTTTTCCCTCTGCATTCAAGTGGTGTCAGTGGGTTGATTATTTGTGTTCTTTAATTTCTGTTTTATTATTTAAACTTGGATCCTTCGCTGTCGCAAGCTACAGTTTGCTAATATACTAATCCCCCTTTACATGGTTACTTATAATCTGAATTTTGGAAATGTCTTGAACATGAACTGGCTTTCCATTTCTTTCTTAGAGTTGATCTACAGTCATTTATATACATGCTGATAAATTTGAGGTTTCCGGTGTATAACATATCAATAATAATGTTACATCCACAGAAAAAAATAAAATAAAAAATAAAAAAATCACAGAAAAATCAATACGTGACCAAATTCATTATGTGGGTGTGGTATTATTTACTTGATAACATATACCATATTTAGCAACTGTTGGTTGATATTTTAGGCTGTGTGTGAGAGGCCCTACTCTCTTCTTTCCATTGTATGCCATGTTTGATTTGTAGTTTTGAGAAAGGATTTGGAAAAGGAAATGGAAAAAATAGGTAAAATATGAATAAAATATATCTATATTTTATTTAATTTCACACATTTTTTCCCTTTCTCTTTCTAAATTTCTTACCAAATCCCCTAACCAAACATTTAAAATAAAATAAAAAAACACTCCATAATGGTCTTTTGGAAAATTTGAATCGGAAATGGTAGTGTAGAACAAAAATGCTAGAGGCCTCAAAAATTCTACCAAAAGTTTTACCAAATGTCTCACATAGGTGTGAGACCCACATGGGACCCACATTGTGTGGGTCCCACACCCATGTCAGACATTTAGTAAAACTTTTGGTAGAATATTTGAGACCTCTAGCATTACTGTTGGAAACCTGATTGTTTGTCCAACTCAAATATGTCTAGAGAGTTCCCTTGCTGATAATAACAACAATTCCAGAATTTATTTCTTCGTTTTTTATTTTTATTTTTTGTAGTAAATAAGTTAAGTTGGCTTGGTTAACCTCCTACGTCGTGAAACCTTCCTTATATCCTAGTTTTCTATATCTATATGTTATGTGTGCCCCCAAAGTGTCGTGTCTAGAATACATTAATTCATTTGTTATATATGATATTTTGGATTAGTTATTTTTTGTGATCAAAATTGGGTAATAATCAAGGGCGAAACTATTAAGGGATCAGGTGGCTCCTCTCTCTCTCTTGAAAATATAGAAAATTTTACTTATACTCCTATATAATCTTGAGTATTTACAATATAATTAGTATATTATTCTTAAATTCTAAGTAAATTTGATTTGAACTTCTCTCCATCTGAATAATTTTTTTTGTTATCTCTTGAAATCTCCTCAGATTTTTCACTTATCCCAATATTTTTCAACTGCCCTTTATAATTGAATATAACCAAAGAGTAATGTTAGAAATTAAGAATTTAGATACAGTAGTTAGAAAAAAATAATATGTGGTATATATTTAATTATCGTATAGTGGGGATTCACACTTTACTTTTCCGGTTACTTTTCTATATTTGAACTATTTGTCTTTAGCTTTCTTGCACAATTTATATCATCATTTTTATTTACTCTCCATATGATTTTTTATACTTTTTATTAGATCATTTTTTATATTCACCTATCACCTCGAGTGAGAGCGATGAAATTTTTTTTATGATAAACATTAATTTTATATTATTATAGTCACATATTTTTATTAATATCAATTATAATTTATACTTTTTTTTAAAAAAATTAATAAAATGAATACCATAAATAGGAATAAAAACAAAAAGTACTAAATAATAATGCACAACTTGATAAAATCCGTACATCAATTAAGCTTTTGAAATTGTACTATAATAAAAAAATATGTATATTAAAAGTAGGAGTGAGCAGCGGATATACCGATTCGTCAAAACCGATCGAACCGAACCGATCTGCTACATTTTGGATGGATGTGTGATGATGAACGGACGGCTGCGGATTAATTTTCTCCAATCCGCTAATTTGGCGGACGGATGGCGGATTTGAGGTTCCTTTGGCCGCAACCGAACTGCCAAATCGCGAGCACCTTTAGTAATTTATAAGATTTTGTATTTTTAATTTGTTTAAATATTTTGTTTGTATTTTCAATTGAAAAAAAGTTTAAATATTCTGTTGAAAAAAAATTTTCAACTAGAATATATTTTTTGAATTGAAAAAAAATAAATGTATTATTTATCTATATTTTTTGGTTTTTAAATCTAACTCTAAACGTAATAAATAGCAAATATGATATATGCTGGTTGGTTTTTGTTTTCAAAAACATATATAAATGTAACAATACAGAGACATACAATCTCTACTATTACTCTGTTCGTGATTTTGGCGGTTTGAATTATTTTTATATTTTAAGAACCAAAAATTATAATATTTTATGTGGATGAGGCATGCTGTGATTGTAATTTGTGGATGAGGCATGCAATGATTGTGATATTCTAAAGTTTCAAACTATTTTTCTTTGGATGAGGCATGTGGTAATTGTAATACTTTTAAAGTCATTGACTGTAATACTCTTTTTTTTTTTTTTTGAGGAAGTGCACAAATTGAATTATGTTGAAAATTTATAAAATTTCAAACCGCTAAACCGATTCGCATTCATTCCCCAAACCGCCAATCCGTTCAATCCACATTCGCCGGATTGGCGGACAGATGCGGATTGATTTTTCTCTAATCTGCCAATCTGGCAGACGAATGGCGGATTGAAAGTTCCGTGGCCGCAACCGATCCGCACCCACCCCTAATTAAAAGAATTTGATGGAGAAAACATATTTTAGCACCCTTCATTGAAAATCCTGGTATTGCCCTTGGGCGTTTTGGGTAGATTATTTGTGTTTCATCAATGCACATACTCAGTCGGCCCTACACAACAAGCTTAGAAGATTGGGCATTTTTTCAAATTAAGGCAAAATAGTAACTTATTTTTCAAACTAGGTCTAGTTTAGACAGAATTCTCAAACTAAGTTAAAGCGTGGTTACAAATCACGCTTTCACCGTTTTTGTGCTCCTCCTGCGGAAAATTTGTAAAATCGTAAAAGCGTAGTTACAAACCACGCTTTTAATTAAGAAAGCGTGATTACAAACCACGCTTTTAAAGAAATTTGATTTATACATAAAGTATTATTAGGAACCACGCTTTTAAGTAAAATTTGTTTTTTTCAAAAAATGTGATTGCGAACCACGCTTTTACTGTTGCTATAGGGCACAATGTAAAAACGTGTTTTCAAAACACGTTTTCAATAAAAATATCAAACCCACCACTCACACACTCTCTCTCTCTCTCTCTCTCTCACACACACACAACCACAACACTCACATACTCTAATCAAACATACACTCTCTCTCTCTCTCTCTCTCTCTCTCACACACACAACTACAACACTCACATACTCTAATCAAACATACATTATTTTTAATATATATAAATTTTATTTTATAAAATTGAGACCAATATTAAATATATATAATAATAATTTATAATAGCAAATAGTAATTTTTGTAAATATAAATTATTTTTATATAATTTTTATCTTTCGAGTGGTTAGAAATAATTTTTTACAAATTAAATTGAAACAACCATACGCATGTATATAACCTGTCCAAAAGTTAAAATGATAATTATTTTTTACCCTTAAATGATAATTATTTTTTATTTTTTATTTCTTAACCAAATTAATTTTTAATTTTTTTAAAAAAAAATTCTAAAAATCAAACCATATATAACCTAAAAATCTTTTGATAAGTCATTTCTTACGTTAGTAACTTATTCAATTATTTGTTAATTTTACGACATTTTTACCATCTGAGGCATGTTTTGGTAACCATTTCGTTTTCAGTTTTCAATTTATATTTACAAAAATTTTAAAAACTATTATAAAAACTTGTTTGATAATTTTTTTTATTTATAAATGGTTGTCTCAATTTGTAAATTTAAAGAAAAAACGTAAATTCAAAAAATGAGTTTACGTTGGTTTTTAAACAAAAATTTAAAAATTTTACTAACAAAATTTTTTTTCAATTAATTTTTTTTTCAAATAACTTTTTTTTCAATTAATTTCTTTTTCAAATAAATTTTTTTTTTCAATTAATTTTTTTTCAAATAATTTTTTTTCCAATTAAATTTTTTTTTTCAATGAATTTTTTTTTTTCCAACTAGTACTAACCGATGGGGCAATTGGTAATGCTACTTTAAAACATAGAGAGGGGATTGTAATTTCTAAAATGTGAGGGGTGTCGATGTAATTTACCCAGTGAGCGCAAAATTGGTATTTAAAAAAATTAAATTGCTGGGGGAATCTGTAATGAAACTTTAAACCTTAGGGGAGAGATGTAATTTCCAAAAGGTGAGGGGAGAACTGTAATAAACATAAATCTCAGGGAGTGTCAGTGTAATTTACCTAAATGAAAAAAAATTAAGACTTAGGGCCCGTTTGGGGAGTGACTAAATTAGCCAGTTAGCCAAAAAGTTACCTTTTTAGCCAAAAAGCCAACAACTCATACCAAAAAGTCAAAGATTCTCTTTTCTCTCTACTTTTTGCACAACTTTTCGTAATTAGCCAAAAAGTCATTCCAAACATACAAGTTTTTTTTACTTACCTTTTTAGCCAATTAGCCAAAAAGTTACTAAATTAGCCTGTTCCCAAACGAGGCCTTAAAGTAAAAAAGTAATCATTTTATATAGTTGATTATTATTTGCTATTATAAATTATTATTATATATATTTAATATTGGTTTCAATTTTATAAAATAAAATTTATATATATTAAAAATTATATATGTTTGATTAGAGTGTGAGTATTGTAGGTGAGAGAGAGAGAGAGAGAGAGAGAGAAAAAGAAGAGTGTGAGTGGTGGGTTTGATATTTTATTGAAAACGTGTTTTGAAAACACGTTTTTACATTGTGCTACATCAACAGTAAAAGCGTGATTCGCAATCACGTTTTTTTAAAAAAAATAAATTTTATTTAAAAGCGTGGTTCCTAACAACGCTTTATGTATAAATCAAATTTCTTTAAAAGCATGGTTTGTAACCACGCTTTTACGATTTTACAAATTTTTTGCGGGAGGGGTACAAAAACGGTGAAAGCATGGTTTGTAACCACGCTTTAGCTTAGTTTGGGAATTTCGTCCAAACTAAGCCTAATTTGAAAAATAAATTATTATTTTACTTTAATTTGGGAAAATGCCCTAGAAGATTTGCTCCATTACCCATTAATGTAAATATTACAAACATGATTTTCCTTTTTTAGAAGGACTTGCGTACATGATTTTTAAATCAGATCAAAAAGGTTTTGTCCAAAAACAATTTTAAAAAGCTTTTAAAAATCTGTTTAGAATTGATTTAGAAAATTGTCCTTTCTTTAACGAGGCGATCCATCGCACCTGGTAAGGGATCTCTCGCTTGGGCACACAATCGATAGCCGATCAATTGGTTTGTTGGTTAAGCGATCACTTAAGCTTGTTTGGTAATTATTTTGTTTTTAGTTTTTAATTTATATTTTTAAAAATTTAAAAAATTGTCATAAAAATTTATTTGATAAATTTTTTGGTTTATAAGGTACCGTTTGGTAACACTTACGTTTTCAATTTTCTATTTATATTTATAAAAATTTTAAAAATTCAAATAAAAACTTGTTTGGTAAAATTTTTGATTTATAAATCAGTGGTCTCAGTTTATAAATTTGGCCAAAAAATGAAAACACAAAAAATGTGTTTCCGTTTTGAGTTTTCAATTTTTTTTTTACCACCCAACACTAGCCACCACCCGCCACCATTTTCCACCACCATCTTCCGCCACCACCACCCACCATCCACCCTCCACCACCACCTGTCACCACTACTCACCACCCACCACCCACCTACCATTCACTCGCCACCACCACCCACCCCTCACCACCACCACCTGTCATCCACCCACCACCACCCGCCACTACCATCCACCGCCCGCCACCGCCACCACCACCCGCCACCTACTTGCCACCACCACTTGCCACCCGCCTGCCACCACCATCCATCACTTGCCACCACCAGCCACCCACCCACCACCAGCCACCTGCCACCCACCCGCCACCACCACCCACTACCCACCACCACCACCACCACCACACACCTCGCTACTACCTACCACCCGCCACCGTCACCCACCACCACCACCACCACCGGCCACTACCATCCATTCGCTACCACCCACCACCGTCACCCACTCACCCACCATCACCACCCACCACCACCCGCCATCCGCCACCCACCTGCCACCACCACCTACCACCCGCCGTCGCCACCACCACCACCACCCACTCGCTACCACCCACCACCCACCACCATCACCCACCCACCCACCCACCACCACCACCACCCACCACTACCACCCACCCGCCACCACCCACCACCATCCGCCACCCACCTGCCACCACCACTACCCACTCGCTACCACCCGCCATCACCACCCACCCACCACTACCCACCACCCACCGTCACCACTTTCCATCACCGTCTTCCGCCGCCACTTGCTATTTCTCACTCTTTTTTATATTTTTAAAATTTTTTAAACATTTTGTCAATTACCAAACACGTTTGTAGTTTATGTTTTTCTAAAAATAAACAAAAACCAGTTTATAAAATTTTTGTAAATATAAACTGAAAACGTAAACATTACCAAACACACCCTAAATGATTGTCTCAATTTATAAATTTGTGGAAAAAAAAAACATAAACTCAAAAAATGAATTTACGTTAGTTTTTAAACAGAAATTTAAAAATTTGACTACAATTTTTTTTTTCAATTAATTTTTTTTTCAAATAAATTTTTTTTCCAAATAATTTTTTTTCAATTAATTTTTTTTTTCAAATAATTTTTTATCCAATTAATTTTTTTTCAATTAATTTTTTTTCAATTATTTTTTTTTCCAATTATAATGTGTATGATCCTATTGTCATAAATAATAAATAATAAAATAAATATTTTAAGTCTGAACAAACATGTTTTTTAGTTTATGTTTTTAAAATTTTTCAAACATTTTATTCAAATCAAACACGTTTGTAGTTTATATTTTTCTAAAAATAAACAAAAATCAATTTATAAATTTTTTGTAAACATAAACCAAAAACATAAACGTTACCAAACAATACTTTATCGATTGATCACCAAATAATCTCTTTAATTTAATTGTTTAGTAGAACCCTACGATGGATCCCTTTTGGGTGATCGATTTGTGCGATCGATCGTTGTGCAACTGATTTTTAAAACCTAATTTTATTTGTTTTGAAATTCCTTTTTCTCTATAAAAGGAATTTTATAAACTTGTTTTTAGGTATCTCATCTATGGGTCCTTCATAGAAAATTTACATATTCTCTCTAGAGAGTTGAGTTTCAAAAACCCACAAATATCTTTCAAAATCTTTGCATTCTTGCATTGTGTATTCTGCGCTCTTGGTCGGTTGGCTAATTGGAACCGTTCTGAACAGAGATCGAAGTTGAAGTTTTGTAATTTCCTGAATATCAAGAAAGCTGACCAAGTCAGACTGTGCTCGTGGAGTAACTACAATACATTGTGTTACGCAAATCTAGGTAAAGGTTGTAAGTTCTCTCAACTTTGTCTTAGATCTTTATTGTGTTTTGGGTTTTCCACGTTATACCTAACGTTTATGTGTTGATTATTTTTTATTGTCTTAATCTATTTAATCAACAAAAATTGGACTATATGATCGAATTTTTAATAGAGTAGCTTATTCACCACTCTTTAGGCTCTTTATATTTTGTAATTTTAATTGGTATCAGAGCAAAGTAGCTCGTTGACTTAGTTTGACCACTAGAGTTGATCTTATTCTGCTGTCATGGAGCCTGAATCATCCAAGAATCGTCCTAGAAAGAATGCTCATCATTTTCCTCTTTAGCTATTAGGAGAAGAAATTAGGATTTTTATATTATCCTATTGGTGGTTGGTTTGTCTATCACTCAAACACCAAGAAAAATCTACAACTAAAATAAATAAATGAAGTTTAAGAAATCAAGAAATGTCTTCCTAATATGTAAAGATGATAGAGTGAGTGTTTTTCCATTTATGACAAACCAACTATCTAGAGCATGCTTCAAAATTTCTTTCTCTCCAAGTGATGGGACAACTTCTAGATTGGTGGTGGGCCACACATGACAAGACAAAATAAATTTATCTATTTATTATATATCTCTCTCTCTCTCTCTCTCTCTCTCTCTCTCTCTCAATGCATATCTATCTATCATTCCTAGGTAGTTTGCCTATAACTAATCATTAACTCGTTTAGTTATTATAAACTTTTGTCTAAATTAAAAGTCTCATATCTAGAATTTTAATCATATGAATAATTAAATTGATAAGGTCCAATTTGCTACTAACCAGTCATCTCTAGCAAAAATTTCACTAAATGATTTTAATAAAATATGCATCAAAATTAATTTACTAAAAATTCGGGTTCTTACGATCTACCCCCTTAAAATAATTTTGTCCTTAAAATTACATTATGTTATTTGAACAATTGAGGGTGATTGATACTTATAGCGTCCTCCCATTCCAATGTTGAATGTTCTATCCCTCGGTGTTGCCATAGCACTCGTACCAATAGGATCACTTTGCCTCATAAAATTTTATCTTGTCAGTCCAAAATCTCCACTGGTTTTTGCTCAAACGTTGCATCAATTTCAAGGTCAATTCCTTCCAATTTAAGATATGCAACTCACGAGATTCGTGCTTTCTTAGCATAAAGATGTGGAATACGTCATGCACTCCAACAAATTGTGGAGGTAATGCTAAATGGTAAGCTATTGCTCCTACTTTACTTAAGATCCCGAAGGGTCCAATATAACAAGGAGCCAGTTTGCCTTTCTTTCCAAAATGGATCGTCCCTTGCCATGGCTTGACCTTTAAAAACACATGATCACCCAGTTCAAAAGCCAACGACCTTATTTTTATTTTTATTTTTTTATCAACATAGCTCTTTTGTCTACTCTTAGCTGTCTCTAGTCTTTGTCATATAAGCTTTACCTTCCTAGTTGTTTACTAGACCAAAACTAGTCCCTATTGGCAAGAAATGGGCTATCTTTTTCAATCTATCAACTATCACCCAAACTTATTAATTGTCCCCATCATTTTCCACTCTTTAGCTACAATGGAGGCTTTAACTTCCCTCGTTTTGCGACTTAATGCATCTGCCACTACATTAGCCTTACTAGGATGGTAAGACAGAGTAAACTCATAATCTTCCAGATACTCAATCCATCTTTTTTGTCTCATATTCAAATCCTTTTGAGTGAATAGGTACATCAAACTCTTGTGGTCTGTGAAAATCTCAAACTTTTCACCATATATGTAGTGTTGCCAAGACTTAAGCGCTTGGACTGCAACTGCTAATTCTAAATCATGTGTGGGGTAGTTCTTCTCGTAGTTTTTCAGTTGTCTTGCTCATATGCCATGACAGTCCTATCTTGCATCAATGCACATTCCAACCCTTATTGGATGCGTCACAATAAACACTATATCTAACATCATGCTCATTGATGACTAAGATTGAAGCACTTGTTAATCTCTTTTTAAGTTCTTGAAAAGACTGCACACAAGCTTCACTCCATTCAAATTTAACTCCCTTCTGGGTCAACCATGTCACTGGGTTGGTCAATTTCAAGAAATCTTGAATGAGCCTATAATAGTAGCTAACCAATCCAGGAAACTACAAATCTGAAATTTGGCGGTTTCCATTCCGTCACCACTTCTACCTTAGTTAGGTCTATTGATTTTATATTCTCTTTTACCACATGTCCTAGGAATTTTACCTTACTCATGAAAAACTCACACTTACTAGCCTTAGTATGCAATTGGTTTCTCATCAAAATTTGGAGCACTAATCTCAATTTTTTGCTCATGATTCCTTTTAGATTTTGATTACACCAAAATGTCATCAACAAACACTACCTTAGATTGGTCCATGTAAATAGTAAATCTTTTGTTTGTTAAACTCATGCACATGCCTAGCGCATTGGTTAATCCAAATAACATCACTATAGACTTATAGGGGCTATAACGAATTTGAAAAGTCGTCTTAATAATATCTTTTTCCCATTTTCGCAATTGGTGATACCTAAGCCTAAGGTTCATCCTTGAGAAACACTTATTTCCTTTGAGTTGATTGAAAATGTCATCAGTTCTGCGTAGTGGATATTGGTTCATAATATTGACTCGATTATCAATGCACAATCAGTGCTTCATTATTCTTCTTAACAAATAATGCCAATGCTCCCTCTAGAGTTGTGCTTGGTCTGATAAACTCAATGTCCAATATTCTTATAATTGTTTTTTCACTTCCCTCAATCTAGCTAGTGCCATTGATATAGGCGACTTGTTGGGTTACAACTTGATGGTAGAATCAATTTCTTGTCTTGGAGGTAATCCTGGTAACTTCTCCGAAAAGACATCGGCATACTAGCATACAACGCAATGGAGTCCAAATTATTTCCAATCATCATCCTCTAACATGAGACTAGCCAACCATTCGGCTAGTTGATTTTGTCACTTCGACTTTTGACACATCAGGAATAAAGAGTCTTGCTTATCTCCCTTAAATTTGAAACATATATCATTTGGTGAATAAGTTGTCATCATCTTACGGTAGGAATTTGCAATTGCCTGATGAATTGTGACAACCCTCACCACTGTTTACTGATAATACCACTGATTACTGCTAAACTGTGACTGAACATGATTAAGTAACTGATTTGACTGACATTATGAACTGATTGATTGAGTGTATTAGTTTAAACGCATTTCTATTTGTTTGAGTGTTAATTGATCTGTTCATGTTTTATGTTTTAAACTGCAATTTGAAGGCTTTATCGGCGGCTGAATCCGAAATTGATTGGTGCTTTATGGTAGGTTTAATTTAAATTTGATTTGGAATGATTAAATTGGATTAAATAATGTAAATCACATTAGTTCAAGTAAACTACCAAATTGCCACTATAGTGGGCCACTTTGTCAAACTTTGTTTAGAGCTTGATTTCATGTCCTTTGCCATCTTTGAGAGACCAAACCGTGGGAGAGAGTGAGATAGGAGAATTGGTTTCACCAAGAGATTAACTTGGAGAATTAGAAGGAATTGAAAGGATTTTGCAAAATTGAGCTTGTAGACTTGGAATTCAAGACCTAGGTAAGGAATTCATCTTCTTGATTGTGAATTTAAGTCATTTCTTGCATGATTCATGGAGGAATAGGAGCTTAAGGTCAAGAATTAAATTAAAGTGTTGAATTGAGTAGAAATTCATGCATGCATGTGTATATTCTTGAGTTTTGAGGTCTTTCCCATGAAATTTGCTACATACATGTTCATATTTTGATTATAGTTCATGAATTCATCATGTTTTTGGAAGGATTGAGTTATTTGGCCATGTATTTGAAGCTTTGAATTTAATTGAATACATGCATGTTATATTTGAGCTTTGTTCTTGAAGTTTACTTGAAAATGGTGTTCAATTGACTCACCCTTGGGCTTTGATTTTACAAATTGATATTCAAATATTGTCATATTATGGGTTTAAAGTGTTTTTCTAGAAAATGGACCCAGGAGGTTGAGTTTTGAAGTGTTGAATGCTTGGTTTGAGCTTTGAAGGCAAATCTGGAAATTCCAGAATTTGGCTTACACACTCGAGCGAAGGATTCCACGCTCGAGCGACCATCGTTTGTTCAGAGCTTTGCTCGAGCGAAGGAATGATAGCTCGAGCGTAAATTGCAAGCTCTCAGGTTTTTGGTGCACGCAGACGCACGCTCGAGCGAGAGAACCTACGCTCGAGCGAGGACTGTGTCTCACGCTCGAGCGAGCGTCGAGTGGAAATTTTCAATATCCAGCTCTTTTTGCATTTTTACAGACCGCTCGAACGAGGAAGTCCATGCTCGAGCGACCCCACTGTTTTGACAAGCTCGCTCGAGCGAAGAAAGCCACGCTCGAGCGAGACCCCTGTTTTCTGAAAATTTTGAAAAGTGCATCTTTGCATCCTCATTTCATCCTAGACATTCCAAGGCCTAGTTTAAGGCATCTTAATGAGGATATTGATGTAGAACCACACCGAGTCAGATAGGGACTAAGTTATTGTTTCCCAAACGTGCAACTTAGTGTGTGTTCATCCTGTAACTGTGTAGGGTTGGCATCCGAGGACGCTCACTAGCCTATCTGTAGCCCAGAACTCTGTGAGTAACAATGTTGTAAAGATATATTCAATCATGAATATTTTCTGAATGACCAACTGTACTGTTTTTTGAAATGATGTTTCTTACTAAATAAATGTTTGTCCTATTTGCAAACTGTATTCGTGGCATCCATATGAATTTACTGTTACTGTACTGTTACTGCTACTGTTACAGAGATTTCTGTCGGTTCCCATGTTGGAACCACTACTGTTTACTGATATGATGGCCATCAACTGACTGTTCGGTCTGTTAAGACCTACTGTGCTGTTTTGCTATGGGATGTACCACATATGACTGCTATGACTGAATGACTGATATACTGTTATAACTGACTGTTTTAAATACTGAAAGGACATTCTCTTTACGCATATGTTATTCACTGGGCTTTAGCTCACTGTTTATATATATATGTAGGTGTCCAGGCACCAGATCGAAGCTAGGAGCGTTGGGTTTAACTCCCTTTTTGTCAAGCCAACCACTGTGCCTCACTGAGAGGTTCCAAGTCCTTCAAGCTAGGGCTTTTTGGGGTGTTTTAGATTCATCATTTCTGTCTCTGTTTTTGTATAGACTGATTGTACCTGTACTGTGCTGTTCTAATGGGGATTAGGTCCTTGTCCTGGATGATTGTATATGTATGTATATACTGTTTTGGTTCTGAATGTGAATATGTATGAAAAGTCTTTTTGCATACAGACTGTCACAGCTCATTGGACATCTTTTATTACTGTTTTGGCTTCCGTCAGCCCCTGTATTCTGTATTACTGTTGTTACTGTTAAGTAAGCCTTCGGTAATCACGGATTACTGCCCGGTTATGGTGCTAAATCCATAGGGGCGGGTTTGGGTCGTGACATGAACCAACAACTAATCTATACCTAAGATTAAATCGAAGTGAAATATCTCCCCTAATACATAAATCATAAACTAACAGCAAACTCGAGACCTTTATATTGCAAGACTTACATACTAGATCTTATCCATACCTGACCTCCTAAGGGTAAAACTACACTTGTTACAAAGTCTAACGATTTTCACTTATTACAAAGTCCAACGATTCAGACTCTAGACCCAAAATCAATATATAACCCTAAGAAGTAAAAGAATGCGACGCTTCGAATTGAACAAATTATCTTAGATCACATATGGCTCACAAATATGTTCAAATGGAATTTGAATAAATAGTACAATGGAATGGATGACGTGATGGTTTTGGACTTCAATGGGGTCAAAGTTATGGAAGTAGTGACCAAACTAGATATCTGACTTGAAACTACGTCGGCCATACGCGTTTCAAACCGCATATCTAAGATTGGTCACCGAGTAAAGACTAAACATAAAAAATGCAACTAGTTAAATGAAAAACCTTGCCAATTGATCATCATAAGGGAATACTCTGCCAAATTGGAAAGGTTCAATCACGACATGGTAGTAATGATTTTTCATCTGAAGAAATGGCATCAAACTAGGAGTACAACTAAAGGTCAAATTAGAATGACTGCTATAACTAGCATGTAGATCGCACGAATCGTAAATCACATAAACCTATTCCCTCTAACACATGATACCACCCATCAATTGAGATTAACCCTTTTCCTATTGTCCCTAGGTATTCTAACCTAAAGCTTTGATACCATGTTGTGACGACCCAACTTCTGGGCCTCAATTAATTACTTTTTGATCATAATTTAGATGCTTGAGTAATAAAAGGTTCTAGAAAATCATTGTTTAATTATATTCATAAGGCCTAATACTTAAATAACATTACATCATGTCTATCACAATATTCCAAATTTAAAAGTTGCAAATATTACATAAGGATAAACAACAGATAATTTAAGAGTTTGCTAATTCTGATTCCTAAGTGAACCATGGTTGTAGACCAACATCTTCAGGTATAATCATCTTGTACTCCTCATTAACTTCGTTTTGTTGCATAAAACGACAGTACAATACAAAGAAGCCATTAGCGGTGACGCCCAATAGAGAAAACAAGAAACCAACCTTATAGCTTTGAAATGACAAGTATATAAATAGCATAGTGGAAGCAATCATAATGATACATTAAAAACTTAAAGCAAAATAATATCATCGCAAGTTTCAATAATCCCTAAGGTTTACTTTCTAAGTTCATGTAGACAAATCCCCCATGGAAAGTCATTCTTATCCATTCTACAAGCCTGGCTTTAAGCAAACCGAATCCCCCATTGTGCATCCCATCCAGAATCGTACTTCCAAGGTTATATACCCAAGTTGTACTATTCCATACCACAAGGTTTTAGAACTCTCGTCGGTTCAACCCCACCATAAGAAACTTATTTGCGATCCACAAGGCTCACCCTACTGCTAAAGGATACAAGTTCTAAACTTAAGCCAGCTCGAGAATCGAGACACCACTTTCACAACTCGGGCCGCACCCTGAACCAACTGGTTTCTCAAACATTCCATTAATTCATATCCTTTACCATTTCATAACCTTGCCATTTTATGATCGTTAACCCAAACCACTTGACCATATATCATGATACAACTTTACACATTATTTAACAACTAACCATCTTATTTGCATGCATTTGTAATAGGTACAAATAGTAAAGAATTTAGAGAACAAGCTTTTAAACACATAAGAGTAGATTCTAGAATTTTCAACAATATGCCAACACAGATAAACATATAAAATAAATATCAAACAATGTCGAAAAATTCTGAGATTCTAATATATTGTTGATAAATAAGTTAGTCACATATTCTATGAGGGCTCAAAGTCATTTGATCAGTGTATAGGGTTGGAATAATTCAATAATAGTAACTCGTCCAAATTTGTCGCATTTTTGGAAAATAGGCATTTCTTTTCGATACCTAATAAAAATAGACAACACTAGTGGCACTTGAAAGATAAATGATAACTCTAAATTTTAAAATTTGAATCACTGAAAGATTCATTTTGTAGAATAAACCATGGCCTGGTAAATTCAGCCTAGCTGCTGTCTCTAAATAGCAACAAAGTTAAAAATGTGTTTTGGCCAAGAAACGTTATCAAATAATTTTTCCGAAGTTTGCACACTATTTTTTTTTTTTTTGAAACTGAGGTTTCCGGCTTCTACCGCTGGGCTGCGTCCACCGACTAATCCTCAGGGGGAGCAATCACAGCAACCCACCGCCGCGGCTCCCCACTTAAATCCCAAGAGAATCCTAGAGGGGAATCGAACCCGTGACCGTGCACCCAACCCACACAGCCACGTGTTTGCCCTTACCACTAGGCCACCTTGGGGGTGGGTAAGTTTGCACACTATGAGAACATGTTAAATTAACTCCAGTAGCTTCAGACTTCATAGAAGTGTTTCTATGAGTTTATGTGAGTGTCTTCAGCCTGAAACAAAATCTACTTTTGTTAGAAACATTTATCATTTTGAGAGAAATGGTTCCCATGCTTGTTTTTATTTTCATGGAAGACCATGCAACTATTTTCTACTATTTTTCACAAACAAATAATGTAAATTTCAGATTATACTTTTTAGTATGAGAGAGAAAGAGAGAGAGAGACAGAGAGAGATGAATGGAAAGCATTCATGAAGAAAGAACACAAATACATAGGAATGCAAGATCCACTCTTTCCCTTAGCAACTATAAACTCTATATTCATTTGCTACTCATGTAAAACATAAACACCTCAAATATATATTTCATTACTAAGTAGAAGGAGGGTTTCTAGTCTTCCTACCTTAGTGGTTGTTGAAGACAAAATCTCTAATTGTTGAACTCCTCTTCCTTCCTTCCTTTCTTTCCTCCTCTCTTTCTCACCCTCTCTTTTCTCTCTTTCTTTCCTTTTCTCTTCTTGCTTTCCACCAAAAATATGAGGGGAGGGGAGGGGAGGGGAGGGGAGGGGAGGGGGAGGGGGATTGGTCTTTTTATATAGACAAGAGGGGTGTGAATTAAATAATCTATTCTAAGTTTGTATCCAACCTAATTGGAGATGGTTCTTACACTAACACATCATTAGGTAAGATTTTTTTTTCAAGCAAGAGGAAATATCTAGAATAGATTTTTGATGAGGCTTTGCATGTTTCTATTGGAGAGACATCTTTCATTGTATCAATCACCTTGTCAATCTATGACAACATTAGTTTGACAAGTCAGGTTATTTCCAAGAAGATAAGAAAAGATGAGTCATACTTGTAACCTAGTTGGTGGAGTGTCTTCCAATATATAATTTCCAAGAAAAGATGACACACAAATCCTAGAAAGCTTGCTCATCTTTTTTCTCTTTAGATAGTAGGAGAAGAAATTAGGATTTTTATATTATCCTATTGGTGGTTTGTCTATCACTCAATCACCAAGAAAAACCTACAACTAAAATAAATAACTTAGTGTAAGAAAATCAAGAAATGTCTTCCTAATATGCAAGATGATAGAGTGAGTATTTTTCCATTTTTGAGAAACCATCTTTCTAGAGCATGCTTCAAAATTTTTCTCTCTCCAAGTGACGGGACAACTCCTAGATTGGTGGTGGGCCCCACATGACAAGACAAAATAAATTCATCTATTTATTATATATATATATATGTACCTATCTCTCTCTCTCTCTCGCTATATATATATATGTATGAATATCTATCATTCTAACTAGGTAGTTTTCTTGTAACTAATCATTAACTCGTTTAGTTATTATAAACCTTTGTCTAGATTAAAAGTCTCATATCTAGAATTTTAATCCTATGAATAATTAAATTAATAAGGTCCAATTTGCTACTAACCAGTCATCTCTAACAAAAATTCTACTTAGTAAATTATTTTAATAAAATATGCATTAAAGTTAATTTACCAAAAATTTGGGTTCTCACACAGGTTGCCTATATATCCTTGATTGCAAAGAATTAGATCAGTGTAGTTTGGGGGTGTTGTGCAACAATTCATTTGTGAGTGAGTGTGTGCAACAAACACTCAACATTCATCCGAGCATGCAATCTTTCCAAATGGAGAGGGGAGCGAGCTATACATGCCATACTCACATTGCCATGCCAAAGCTTATGCCAAGTACCTTTCTATTTCATTCCAATTTTGCTGCATGTGCCAGTCCTACAAATTTTCCAAAGAAAAACACTGCCAAGCAATAATACACACCGTAGTGTGGTTAGCATGACTGTGAGAACCTGAATATACAAATAAAATAAATAATTAGATAATAATAATTTTACAAATCTCAAATATTTTATTGTGAATCTTTAAGTGCGAATTAAATATTATTGGAGGGTCTTTTAATTAATTTTAAACTTAAAATAAATTTATGCTGAAAGTATTTAATTTAGAAGCAAGATTTACTATTAAAAAAAATAGAGGGTAAGTTAGTAAGTATATTTTGTTATATTAATAGTTATATTTTATTTAAATTAATGGGTTAGAAAATAAAATAATATAAAGAGATAATAATTTAGTGCCTTTTTGTTTAGATATATAAAGTAACCCTAGGTTGCCTAATACAATATATAACAGCAGCCACAACAGCCACGGGAAGAGAGGTTAAGAGAAAAGAAGAAGAAAAAAAAGGGGTTGCAAACAAGGAATAACTTTTGGGTGTGTGGTATGTCTCTATCTTTCTTCTTCTCTTTGTTTTTGTTCTTTATCCTTACTCTATTATTATTTAGTTCATTGATGAAGAGGTTGTAGGTTTATGTATTTTGTATATATAAATATACTGTCAAGAAATCTGAGGAGTTAAATTCATGTATAAAGAATGGGTGTAATTCTTTGTCCAAAAATTCTGTATAGAATCACAAACTTTAAAAATCAAGAAACCATATCAAACGAATTAATTTTGAACTAAAATTTTTACAGTAGATTAATTACATATTGAATTGTATATCTGAATTTTTTCATAATTTTTGGGAGTCAGAATCCATATAACCTGATGCATTCAAATCTGTCCAGAAAACTGGTTTTAAACAGTAAATTCGGGAGTGTTGTTCTCTTTGGGTATAAATCCAAAAATTATCAAATCAGCGTCATTAGAACCGGTTACGAGTCTAGTTTCTTAGATTGTTGGTCTTGCATTGATTGCTCATGTATATTAAGAGAACCATCAATTTCTTTAAAGTGCTGCAGAAAACAACCTGTTTGGATATAATAAATTGTAGATAATTATTTTGATAAAAAAATCAAGTGAAACCAATTGGGTTTGAAACTTAGGATATATTAGTTGATATATGGAGGCTTTTGGAATTTTTCGAATAGCGTGGAGTGGGTTTTGTAATTTTCAAAGTTAGCGAATAGATTGGAAAAACTTGTTTAAAACGCTATTTTATCTTAAAGTTATTTTTAGTTAAGTTTCGATCGGAACCCATGTCTTGGGTATTTTAGACCTTGAAGAACACGAATTTAGGTAATATTTAAGAGTAACGGTGAGTTGAGTTGAGCCGTGTTAGTGCGCTTTAGTTTGGGGTTACTTAGTTTATTATTCCTTTTAGTATGTTTGAATTAGTGGTGACGTGTAGTTTTAATACTTTGTTCAGGGCACTAGTTGGACTTTCATACTCTATTCGAAGATTATATTATTTCGTTTTCAGGTGAGTAGTTTCATGCTACATATTTTTTATAAATGTTCCCCTACCTCAAACTGTTGGAAAATTAAATTGTTGTTTTCAGGACTAAACTGTTTTGATAAATTATTATATTATCAATGGAATCAAATTATTTCTGAAACATGTGTAAACTTGGCATACTGTAAACTATTTGTTTTGGTTTCACGTTTATAATGGTGAACTACCATGTTTTGTGAAACTGATGTGTATTGATTATTGGGACCATCTGTGTATTTAGTCCAGGGAAATTATTCCACTGTGTGTGGTGACTCTGGCCACTAGGGAACAGATCCGGGTTGGGCCGTGATGGCTCTAATGCTCAACGATTGTAAGGAAAAGACCTACATTAAACTAGGTGACCTTCAATCGGATCGTCTTCGAGAAAAGACCCAAGTTGCCGCCCTGAGGATGACTCTTAGTTCGGTATTGGATCCAACGGGGCTTATAGCCTTGAGAACTGTGTAACATATTATTTGTTTTTTTTCTTGGTACCCAGAAAATTATTGGTATTCATGTTGTAATCTGTTTTAAGTGAAAAATGTCACTTATCATGTTCTTGAGAGACATGAGTATTTTAACTATTGAACAGTGGAATCTTCTTTTTGAAACAGATTGTCTTTACCAAACTGTATGCCAATCTAGTTTCTGTGATAAATATCTTATTTTGGAATTGATCCCTGTTTTCAAAACTGTATATACTATCCGTGTGGCTACTCACTGAGCTATCAGCTGACTTAGTTGTTTACCATTTCCAAGTATTAGAAGGACTTAGAGTGGACTCATGGCATAGCAGGGACTCGATTGCATGGACATCTAGGACATTCATTTATTTTAGAGTGTTATGTCAAGTTTGTGCGTATTTATTTTTATTTTTATTGGGGTTCATTTAGGATTATTTTGATATGTGGGCTGTTTATATCCCAAAAGTTTGGATGGTATTGATTACGATTGGTTTTGCTGTTTATAATTGTGGCATGACTGGATTGAGTTTGGTTATTTATTATTGGACTTTTGTTTAGTTGTTCAATTTCATTACGGTTTCGTGTTTAAGCTTACGTGTGCCTTGGGCTAAGGCCCTGTGGGCCACGGCCGGTCATACTCGGGTTTGGGGTGTGACAATGATGCCAATGTGTACCATTCCTTTATGTGCGAGGTTTATGCCGTTCTTTCTTATTTCATTTCATTCCATCCTTGCGCTTTACGAGGTGGGATTTTATTAAATTCAATTTCGTTCCATTCCATCATCGTGCCTTACGAGGTGGGGTTTATTGAATTCTATTCCGTTCATTCCATTCCATCTTAGTGTCTTATGAGGTGGGAGTTTACTAATTTCCATTCTATTCCATTCCATCCTCGCGCCTTATGAGGTGGCGGTTTGTTAATTTCCATTCCATTCTGTTATGTTTCATCTTCGCGCCTTACGAGGTAGGAGTTTATTAATTTCCATTCCATTTTATTCCATCCTCACACCTTAAAAGGTGGGGCTTATTAATTTTCAGGTTAAGTTTCAAGTGACTCCAAGTGTTTTTCCAAAATTTGTTCGCCCTTGACGGGCTCTATATGCCACTTTTATAATTTTTCCAAAATTTGGTTTCCAATGATCCTAGTTTTTCAAAATTTGAGTTGCCAAGTAAGGAACTTTGTTCATGCAATTTTTCCAAGAGAAATGTTAGAAATCATGAAAATTTTGTCATGAAAATGATCATGAAAATTTTGTGACCTTTAGATTACCTTGATTAGTGTGTGCTGCTTTATTGTAAGTGTAATCCAAAGGTCACAAATCTTTCATGACCATTTTCATAAAAGACTTTTCATGATACTTAGCATTACTGTTTTTCCAGTGCCAAGTGTGGTTTTGAAAACAACCTTCCATTTCATTAATAACCCAGCTGGGGGAAAGTTAAGGGTTCTTTTTCCATACGAATGCCAAATAATTCATGTGCCAGTGTTGTGCAGTGCCATGCAATCATGAATTCATTCAGAATTTAAAAGATTTGCCTCAAAAGGCGTTCTTGAGCTTGAGTTTAGGGTGTACTTGTGCTTTGGGGGGTCACCCACGGGTGAAATGGGTTGGTACACTTGTGGGTCATATGGGCCACACTTGTGCCCACTTAGGAGGTGCGGCCGCGCATTGGAGGTGTTGGCGCTACTGCAGCTGTTGAGGGCTTACCAGAGATGCCTACTGCTGTTTCGGTAATGGTGCCTACTGGTGACGTAGTGGCGGTGGCCATCCTTGAGCCAACCATAGTGCCTTCTCATGTGCCTACCGGAGTCGAGTAGGTACCTTTCTTACCATTTTTGTCTCTGTATCTTGTCCCTACTTTATACCGATTCTGATTCCGTTTTGAACACTAGTTTCTCACGGATATGTGAGGACTACTATAGGACAATGGCAGACATGGTGATGCTGATTTGGGAGAATGAGACGGGTACCGAAGCCCTGATTTAGGTATTTCCTTCTAACCCTTTCCGATGATCTCGACTATCCTGAAATTTTGGCATATTCTGTGTCCCTTTTCATTCTCTGCAGGGTGCTGGCCCATCGAGGCATGCAGGAGGTGCACTTACATTGGAGGAGATGATTCCGACAATGACGTTGAGCCCAGCAGTGGCAGCGATGATGATGATGACGATAAGGGGGTTCTGTTCTAGTGCGCTTCAAAGCACCCTCGAGAAGGATAACCGGGTTCCATTACTGTACCCTTTGGATTTTTGCTTCAACAATGATTCATCCCACTAAAAACACCACCACTAATAGCACTAATGCAATAAAAAAGTAAAAAAAAAAAAAATACAACTCCAAGACCAAAACATCACATCATTACTGGTGGGACCCACTGCCACCTA
Organism: Camellia granthamiana; assembly: GCA_036172215.1. NCBI lineage: Eukaryota > Viridiplantae > Streptophyta > Magnoliopsida > Ericales > Theaceae > Camellia > Camellia granthamiana. The sequence goes on along the minus strand of CM069916.1, from coordinate 103,824,808 downwards.
ATTAGTGGGAGCACTAATTAGTGCTCCCACTCATTTTCCTTTTTGCTTTGTCATTTTTCTTTCTTTATTATAAAACATTGGATAGGGTGCCTTTGGGGAATGCCCCATGCTTTTGTCAAATCCGTGTTATTTTACAATTCCAAAATCTACATAGTGCGTGTTTGGTAAAAAAAAATTTCAACTTAAATAAGTTTTTGGCTTAAATTAAGTTATATTAATGTATTTGGTACAACTTAAAAGGCATAGATTATAGCTTAATTTAAGCCATTTTCGGCTTAAATGTGAAAGTTGCTCCAAGGGTGCTTAGAAATTGAGCTTAAGCGTACAGCTGATTCTGGAGAGACAAAATGACTTAAATGCCCATCCAAAACTTAAGAAATAACGAAAATGCCACTATATAAACATAGTTCATATCTCATACCTAACACTTCTCTTCTCTTCTCCTCTCAAATGGCGCTCTCATCTTCTGCTCTCCTCTCGCTGTCGAACGACGAAACTGCTCCACACATCAAAGATCGCCGGTGATCGTCCCTGTTTTCCGTTGATCTCCACCAAAAAGTAAGATTTGAAACCCTAAACCCTATGTTTTGTTATATGTAGATATATATATTAGATATACACATCGATTTAGGATTTTTTTGGTTTTTCGTTGCTCTGTGTTCAAATCCATTAAGATTTGTGTTTATTTTTGGTTTCTGGTTGCTCTCTCGCTCTCGCTCTCTCTCTCTCTCTCTCTCTCTCTCTCTCATCGATTTTGGTTTCTGGTTCATGTAGGCTTAGGATTTATGGGTTGATGAAGAGAAGTGGGTGGAGGGCCTTAACAGATTTAAAACAATTTTTTTTTTAATAAATAAATTTTAGAATTTGATCGTAATTCTTAGTTTAGATCTTTTTATTTTTAAGTTTTAACTTCTTCAATGATATTTATTTGATGTGCACCTATAAAGAAAGGGTAATTTTTTGATGTGCATTTGGTTTTGTGGCCTTAAATCCTCTACTATGTCATGTTCAGAGATCCTGCATTTTTTTTTTTTTTTTTTTTGAGGACGATCCTGCATTTTTGTGCTCATTATAGTTGTGCCTTTTGACTTTGACAGAGAAAGTCATGGCTTTGGAGTACTAGACTAAAAAAGCAACATTATTTTGCAGAAGTTATGGTCACTGATTTTGTGAATGTTTGCTGGAACTATAATCATTGTTCGACTCACTAATTTCTGGCTGATTATGTTTCTTTTCTTTTTTGAAGATTCAGTTTTACCTGTCCTAATGGATTTTGTGTTTTTAAAACTGTTTTTGGTCCTTTTTTTATTGCTTCATTGGTTTTTCATTGTTGGACATTAAAATTTAGTAGTTGTAATAGAATATATATTTGTGAAGCTTATACTCTTTTGGTTTAATAAGTTGATTCATCAGTTTGAAATCTGAGTTTAAGCATGAGAAACTGTTGAAACATGGAGAAACATGGAGAAACTGTTTGTGCCCATTTATTTGTTATCCTTTGCAAAAGGCAGATTGAAACATGGAGAAACTGTTGAATGGACATACAAGGATTTACTTAGGGGCTTGGAAGAGTTTGTATCCTTTATCTTTGGCATTTTTACCCTGTCAAAAAAACAGAAAGGAAGTTCAAAATATGGGCTTGAAACGCATTGGATTATCTCAAACTTCTTAGCATTGGTTTCTTAGAATTGGAAACATTTTGGTTATTTTGATGGAAACAAATGGAAGTTTTTTCCATGACATTCAGACTACCCGACGTCGATCCTCATCCGTGGGGGGAGGGGGGGCTGGAAGGGGTACTACTTGATAGATCTAACCTTTGAATTATTTGTGGGTAGGGGCTGCCCAGACCTGAACGTGCATTCTCATGCTTGACAGTATGAACTTCTAACACTGCCAAGCAATGTCCATGACAAAAAGTTTTCATTGTTTGCAATTCATTAACTGACTTTACAAACATATTTGAGTCCATCAACAAGGTTCTGACGATGGCTTATTAAGTGCCTGACTGCCTATATATTTTATTATGATTAGTGAACCTCAATAAATTTTAGTTTGTGAAGGCAAGGAAAGGCTACCATGCATTAGTTTGGGAGAGCTTAAGTTTGAGGATAATTTTAATAATTTTTTGCTTTTTCAGGGATGGACATGAACAACCCAGTGGAATGGAAGTTGATGATGATGGTACTCTCAACCGTGTTGCCAATGCAGAAGCTCAAGCAACTAGCATTAGCAGTGAAAAGCAAGTAGGCACTATTGATGCAAATAATTTGCAGCATTAGCAACTGCATGATGAGCTGGAGGATCAATTGTTAGATTTTGGGGATGATGTGACTCCTGTTACATCCCAAAATGGTGCTATATTAAGAAGGAAGCTAAGGATGGTAATTGATCCCAAGGATGATGAATAGGAATGCAGCATGGGGTTATTTTATTTCATTGTTGTTTCCATTTTAGTTTTTTGGCTTGGATGTGATCAAATATGATATAGATGTTGCACATAGAAGAATATTATTCAAGTGCCTATGATGGCTTTTGTAGAGAGAAGTGCTACATTGTGTTATTCACTCTGGCTCTTAGTCAATCAAATTGAGTCATCTTAAAGATTAAAGATTATTTGAAAATTGTATATGAAAAGTATGACTCATTGGATTCTTTTGCTAAATCCTTGCCCAATTATATTAATTTAATTTGATATGGAAAATTTTTGCTGAATGTCACAATCACAATTTGCTAAACTAAATCTTTGGACTATTATGCTGTGAGCTAAACTAAATCACAATTTGCTAAACTATGGCTTTCAGCAGAAACAGCAACCCAAGTTTAGTTTCTTTTTTTTTTTTTTTTGGTCCGATTACATAGTAGAATAATCAGGTATTGGAATTATAGAGAGTAATGTACTAAATTGTATTATTTGAATAGCAATTTTTAAATTAATTCAATTGAATCGACTGAGAATGATTTAACTATAAATTGAGATCACAAAAAACCTAAATTAATTTTGTTATTTGGAGAAAGTGTTATGATTTTGAATCTGCCACTTACTGTGTAATTGAGATTTGTCGTACTAACTTTTAAAAATTATTAGTTTAGATAATGAAATGTACCAAATTAGGTACTAATTAATCAATTTCCATTAATGAAATAACTTTTTCAAAATTTAAAGAGAAGAAAATGACAAAATTATAATTTTTTTGTTCATAAGGGCAAAAATGACAATTATACAGCAAAAAGCTATTTTATACATTATTTACTAAACACTACTCTGCTGCTTAAATCTATAATCTCACAGTTACACCAAACAAGTTACCAGCTTATACTCACAGCTATAAGCTATAAGCTATAATCTGTTAAGTTATAATCTATAATCACTTTCCCACAGCTCTACCAAACGGGGCCATAGTATATGCACTGAATTCCAACATTCTTTTTGTCAATTTTTTTTTTAATTTTTTAATTTTAAATTTTTATTATTTCTTTCAAATGCTTGGCCTTTTGTGCTTATCACATGAATCTAATAATGACTCTTTAAACAAGACTAAAAGAAAGAATGAAACAAAATTACAACTCACAAATGCTATATAAACAACCTAACAAACCAACATGACCATGACACTGATGCCAGAATGCCCCCATTGTCTCTAAAATATTGTGCACCGTGCCACGAAGTGGATAAGCGAAACTGCCCTGTCAGCACTGAGTGTGTGTGCACATAATGTTCAGGTTTTAGGGTTTCGCCTCCCTAAGCCGCCGTTGCTTTGTTTTGGCCTAGATGCCCCACCTTGCACGAAGGTGTCAGAACTCTCTTCTAATTAGTCTTTGACTCCAAACCTTGCTCTCTCTCTCTCTCTCTCTCTCTCTAGTTTTCAGTCATGTCTTCTCAAAATGGTTTGGCAACTTGGATGAATGGCCTAGACGACGCTAAGCGAGCCAACTTTCGTAGCTATGAACTTAACTCCATATTTTCTCTTAACCAATTGAACATTGACTTGTATTTCCTTTGTGCGACGACTCGATTTTAGGACCTGAGCATTCATGTTTTTCGATTTGGACATCAAGAACTCTACCCCGCTTTCGAGGAATTTGAAACTTTGCTAGAGTGCTCTCTAAGGGCTAATTTGGTGCAGCTGACTCCCTTGGTGGGCTATTCCAAGTTGCTTGGAGATATTCGTGGGTAACTTCCAGGCAAAGCGAGGGCTTGTATTCAAAATGGGAACTATCAATTGTTACTTTGATTGATAAGTTCACCAGTAGGTGAGACTGAAGGGATTGAAGGCTCCAAGAGTGCAAGCAGATTGCTTTGTGTATCTACTTGCTTGCCTGATTCTTAGTTGTGCCAAGTAATGAGATAGTTAGACATTTCTTGATTGATGTGGCCAAGAAGGTTAGGGATGGGACGAGCCTTGTTAGTTTGGTTTTAGAAGACACTCTGATGGGTTTGGATGAGATTTATGTTGGTAGGACTGCAAACTTTGCTAGGAGTCCGTTATTGCTTCAGGTGCCACCCACCTCACTTGGTTTCTCATCTTTCACCTCTTTATTCTTTTATTTTTCTTTTTTTGTTTTTACACACCCCAACTCACTTTTTCTACTTATCTCACACCTCTCTATTCTTTCGTTCCTCTTTTCTTTTTCTCTCTTTTCCCCATATGGAGCTTATGGACACATTGAAGGTGTGAGCAGCTCCTACTCGCCACTCGGTGATATCATACCATACTCATGCCCAATTAGTGAAAATAGATTTTATTGAACGTTGGTATGACTAGATGAGCTCCCGGACTTATAGAGATATAGTTTGGCATTGCCTCTGGTCGATACTTCTAGCTATGACCCAAGAGATGCCCCCCTTTTAGGCGTCGAAGTAGTTGGCTTGACTCATATGGACGACTACTTTCCTCATCAGATTTTGCGGCAATTCGGGCGTGAGCAGGTGGCTCATTTGGGTTCCCCTTTGTACCCTCCTTCCTTTACTTTCCAAGCTTCTTACTTGAAGGCAAATGCCAAAACTTAGCAAGACAAGATACTCATGATAGAAGAAGAAGGTTCCAATTGTAGGCTATGAAGAATATTCATTGAGTGGCTTGAGCACGAGATTTAGTGGATTGAGACACACAAAGAGAGACCATTCAAGAGGACAAAGACTGAGTGATTATGACTTAAGTCGCAGTGTCCCTAGTTTAGAGTTTAAATCCCTTTTTTTTCTTTTTCTTTTTGGTTTGGCATTTCAAGACTTTCATTGAATGGAAATTAGTTAGCTTTGCTTTTATTTGTCATGTTTGAAATCATTATCAATAAAGTAGTGTAATGAAGTTTATTCCTTTTGTATTGAAAATGTTGTGTAAATGGTCAATTGGAAAAGGAACACAAATCACTCACCCTTCTCATTAAAAACAACCCAAATGACAATTTTGTAGGCTCATTAATTAGACAGTTCTACAATTGAGTCCAATGATTTGCGTAACTAAAAACCCCCCAAAATCTTGACATTTAAGTGCTTGGATTGATGACAGGTACTGATGGATGATGGAATCTAAATGAGATAGGGCCGAACTTCAAGGTGAAGTTGTGTACGTATCCTAAGGGTAGGAATTAGGTCGTCCGTAGTTCAGGGTAAAGTTCACTTGAGTGTCAACTCTCTTTTTTTGTACTCTAACTTTTGCCAAGATTGCTCTTTCTAGTTTTCAACCTTGCAAACTTCCATTTCGATTTTACTTTATTTCTCTCTTTTTCTCTTTCTTTTCATTTTGCTCCTTTTTTTTTTCTTTTTTTTTTTATTTCATCTGTTTTCTTTCTTCTTCTTCTTTTTTTTTTTATGCTCGAAATTTTTCTTAGGTTGCCTTTTCAGTTTTCAGCCTAACAAGCTCTCTCAGAGCCAATTCATTGTGTGGACTTTTAATCCCATTCAAATTTGTTAAAACAATTGCTTCTTCCTATCATGGTTTCTTTGGGAATTGTTCTGTTTCACTTGAATGTCTTCCTTGGATTATGCGTCAGGAATTGGATCTTCTTCACATCGTGTCGACTCCTCATACTTGCTCTTTTTGCCATTTATAGTGGAAGGATCCAATGAGTAGGACAATTTGTTTTCTATGAGCTAAGGAATATAGAGTTGTCCTAGTTTAAAGTTTTGATTGATGCTCAATATCCCCATAAAAAGAGTAGCTTAGTTCCAGAGCCTAGAGGTTTTTTATGTTGCACAGTCTCAAGATTGATTCCAGGCATGTCCTCATAGGACAAAAATATATCTTTGAATTCTTGTTTTATTTTATTTTAAATGAGCAACTGAGTGCTCGCATTCCTAGAAAGACAGCATGGATCTAACCTAGACCAGGCAAGGATTTTTCCTCATTACTTAAGTTTATTGACACTATTTCGTTCATCCCAAATTTGGCTCATCTTCTCTTTTCGTATTCAATTAGGTCTTGTATGCTTTGGAGAATCATCATTCATTTCTTTTTTTATTTTTTTAGAAACATTGGGATTAACACAATCACTATTGGCATAGTGAAATATTCAGAATCACTAGCTATATCACTAATAAAAAGAAGCACCCACATCTGACTTTGACTCAAAAGAGGTAAAAAGAAAAACAAATCAAAACAAAATATAGCAAAAAGAATAGTCTCAACTTACTACTTGAAATGACTGACACATCAAAATCCGACAGGCCAGATTCTAACTCACTTGAGTCACTTGATTTATTCTATCAGATTAACTACCAGATCCATGAACAAAACATTTTTCCGTTGGCCAGTTTGTTAATTGGCATTTTTATATCCACTATGTTCTTGGTGACATCCTCTTCTAATGCTCTTATTCCCAGCATCATCACAGAATATACGTTTCCCAAGCTAATGTAATTAGTCTCAGTACTCAAGTCAATTTCAAAGTCAGCCGATGTCCATTTGTTTTGCCCACTCTATTTTTCTTTACTCATCTTCTTCGGGCAAGGCCCCTATGAACCATTCCTCATCTATTTCTACCAGGCTTTCTCTCTCTTTGTTCTTCCTGTAGCGCTGCATTGCTATGAAGTTCAGAGTATAATGGATTGTTATGTCCATAGATTCCACCCATTGCGCCATTACAACCCTATTCGAGGGGTCTATCTTATTCATTTTCTTTATTCATGTCTGTTAGATCTTGATGTTGATCCATCTTGCTTTGTCTTCGTCTAGCTCTAGGTATTCCTTTACTTCGGCTCGAACATTTTCTTCTTTTTGTTTCTTGCTTCCATTTCTTTCAGTTTCCTTTTCTTTAACCCCATCAAATTCACTTCCCCACCCTTGGTTCTCCACATATTGGAAACCATCAAAATCATCAAGGTGGCCCAAAATGCTAGGGTCACCGACAGCTAAAAGGCACTTTTTGACGAGGTCCACCCCCAAGAAATCGACGCCCATGGATTCGAATAATACTACTTTCGATTTAGATTCATCAACAGGCGTAATGTACTTGCTGGGATCACATGCCTCCATAAATTAGCCTTGCTCATTCACCATAGGAATTGCTGGTACCTTTTCAGTTGGTTCAATTTTACTAAACACAAAGTCCAACCTTTCATCTTCTGTAAAACCTTCACCTTCTTTTGGCAACCCTGACTGTTTCAGATCCTTTATTCTTGTAATTAGTGCCTCTGTTTGAGCAACGAAAGTCACTATTAGATTTGGGTCATTCACTTGTGGTTCTTTTTGGATGATATCCACTCCTACCTCTTTGGGTATAGGCACCACTGGTTTGGGTAAGTTGGCTGACATGATATATTGGCTGGGGTTGAAGGTTGTCAAGGTGGTTTGTATGGCATTGACATTAGGTGGAGGAGAGACGATTTTGTTATGCTCGGGCAAAGGGCTGGTGGTGACATTTGGTTTTTGTGTTGGTTCTAATGACTTTGTTGTTGATGAGATCTTGAAGCTCATAATGGAGACGGACACATTGGTTGGTTTTATGGTTGGCTTGTTAGTGGAAGGCACAGTATTTGATAGGGTCACGGCTAGTCAATAGGGAATCTAAGAGAGGCCTAAGATTGATAGGTTTAAGGTGTCCCTTGTCCAGGCCCGGCCCTGGCCATAGGCCCACAAGGCCATGGCTTAGGGCCCCTCAAAATAGGCCCAAAATAGGGGCCCCTTCCTATTATAAGTTAGTATAATATGTTAGGTGTGTTTTGAGTCCCAAAAAAAAATAAAAAAAAGGCCCAAACCAACTTAATTTTTTTGACCCACAAAATAGGCCCAGTATGGGCCCCCTCCTATTATAAATTAGTATAATATGTTAGGTGTGTTTTGAGTCCAAAAAAAAATAAAAAAAAGCCCAAACCAACTTAACTTTTTTGACCCATTAAAAGGCCAATAGTTTAAGGCCCAGCCTAACAATCTAAAAGCCCTTTTTTTTTTTTTTTTTTTTTTCTAATTCCTAACCCTATCACCTCTTAATCCAACCTTCCCTTTGATAGCACACACCACACCAACAAGCAGAAGAATCTGTGCAGCTAAGCAGCGACCAGCAGCAAGGTAATTTTTTTTTTATTCAATTAATTAAATATTTATCTTGTCTTTTGCGCAATTAATTACTATTATAATATTGGTATTTACATCATCAAGAAAATTTTATTTAAGTTTAACAGTTTACATCACATAATTTAAAAATTTTGTGTTTTGTTAAGTGGTGGTGCTCTTGTTTTGAATTTTGATTTAAAAAAATATTTTGATCTCAGCACAGCAAACATAGGTAAATAATTTTTTTTCCCCTATTCAATTAATTAAATATTTATCTTGTCTTTTGCACAATTAATTACTATTATAATATTGGTATTTACATCATCAAGAAAAATGTATTTAAGTATAATAGTTCACATCACATAATTTAAAAGTTTTATATTTTGTTAAATGGTGGTGCTTTTGTTTTGAATTTTAATTTAAAAAAATATTTTGATCTCAACACAGTAATCTTTTGTCCTTTACCTTAATTTTTTTTTTCATTCAATAAAAAAAAATGTGAAGGGCCCCAGAAATTTAGTAGTTGATTATTGACTTTGGGCCCCGAAAATCTCAGGACCGGGCCTGCCCTTGTCTACAAGGATTTGCATGGCTTTAGACAAGGACATGTGGAATGGGTGGAAGATTCTTTGAGTGGGGTCTTTGTATAGCTTTTGATGAGATCGTGCAAAAAGCATTTGTATGACCCCGTTTCTCCACCTTATGATAAGATTGCTAAAGCTTTTATTAAGTGGTGGTACAGTTGCTTGGGCTTGCAGCTAGTTAAGAGTTTGGGCCTGGGCATCCATAGTTATAAATAGGGTGTCTACAGACCTCTGGAGTGCACATATCAGATCAATCAATTCTTGAGCTTAGGCCATTGAGATCTCTGGTTCTAGGCTCGGAAATATGAAGTGTTCTAGGCTAGGATGAGCTGACAAATATGGGCCGGCCTGTTCTGTATCCACTAACTCCGAATTGGGCAAAAATGTTCGAATGGGCTTGGGCTTGTACTTGCGACTCTTTCTTTTTGATGACTTGAATGAGACTAACATGGGCTTTCTATTAACTAAATCTTGAGTACAAGACAACTGACCGAGTTTGGCTCACTTAGATTGGAAAACTTCCTTTCTAGGAGTGATGATTGCAAACAAACCTATGAATAGGCAGATAGACCTAGTCAAATTCTATTCAGAACTTATCATAGAATTTCAAAATCATCATCACCACCAATTAGGTGATGGTTTCCCAACCAAGAAATTTTTGAGGAATTTTCTAAACTCTTACCAAAGTGATCAACCAAATAATTGCCATTCCGTTCTTTATTACTTAACTAAGGAAAAATATCCCATTTTTATTCAAAAGTTCATGATCAAATTACAACTTCCCTTTTCCTTTCAAAATTATTTTTCAAGGTAAAGTTTTTCTTTAAATAAAAAAAATTGACGAATTCAGATTTTATTCCAAAGAATCATTCAAACAATCATCTCTTAGCTAAATATCTCATAAAGGAATCAGAATTTTATTTCAAAATGGAAGACTTGGTCACCATTTCCTTGTCTAACATTTTCCCAATAAAATTAAGGTTTCTCTAAAGTCAGTAGCCCAAAGATTCATATTCAATTAAAAACACAATCCATAATTTCTGAACTCTACTCAAATTTTATTTCAAAATTTTTCTAGGGAATTTTAGATTTTATTCCAAGAAATTAATTAAACAATCATCTTGTAGTCAAATTCATTCTGAGGAAATTCAAAATTTTATTCAAAATGAAAGACTTGGTCATGAACTCCTTGTCTAACACTTTTGCATAAAATTAAAATTCCCTCAAAATTTGTAACTTAAAGATTTTCGTCCAATCAAAAACTTTTCATAATTTTCAAAATTCTACTCATATTTTTTTTTTCTTTTCAAAATTCTCCTCCAAGGGGCGTCGGATTTTATTCCAAGTATTCAATCAAATAAATATCTTCTACTCAAATACCTTTTAGGGGAATTGAAATTTTATTCAAAATGAAATATTTGGTCACCATTTCCTTATCTACTATTTTTTCATAAAATTAAAATTCTCCCAAAGTCAATAACTTAAAGATTTTTATTCAATCAAAAGCTTTCCATACTTTCCAAGACTCCACTTAAGATGGACATTTTTTTTTTTTTTTTTTTTTGAAGTTATTCTTTGATCACATATTTTCTTGAGATTTTTTTTTTACTAAAACGGTTGTTTGGGATGATCTAAATAAATATACTTTTTACAAAAAGATATGCAGAAAAGTAGAAAAGTGATATAACCCAAATCCTTTCAAAACTCAAATCCTTTAAATTGGAAAATCACCTCCTAATTCACCACTAATTGTCATAATCAAAATTAGAATTGAATAACTACCGAAATCGACCCCCAGATTTTGGAATCAAATCACTGCCCAGAATAAACTCAAATTTCCCTAGAATCATATCACTGCCTAATCAGACCCCAGATTTTGGAATCAAATCACTAGTCTTTCTGATTGCTAATTTCGGAATCTAATCACACCATTTCCATTCAAGACAAGATATCACATAAGCACATAATTTGCATTCATGCCTATTTGGGGTTAGGGTTGCCCTGCCCTAATTTGGAAATAGGATCTAAGATTCACTAAATCACACAATAAGGCAATAATATAATCCTAGAAAAGGAAAGAATTTTGTCCTAGTTTGGAAGGTGTTAATACTTTTCATATGCAAGGGTAGGTTTAGTCAAGAGGGTACATCCGTTATGACTTTCAATATACATCTCATGCCACCTTGGAATGCAAGGGAATGATCAAATAGTACAAATAGCAAAATTGTGACAACCTCGACCTCTGTATTATTCTTATATATATTATTTCATTGAGCAAATTTGCATGATTACGTGCTTAATTGATGCTTATCTGTTTGTTTGTGAATTATTTGTTAGAATACCGACTTAGAATTCGAAATTGAAAGCCCAAACGGAATCAGAAATAGAAATTGACTAGTTCAATAAGCTAATTGAAATATTTAGAACTATATGAAAAATTTAATTAAAATTTGATTCAAATCAAAATAATTAGAATAAATTAATTAGACTTGTTTAGAATTAAACTCAATTGATTAGCCTTAATCTCATTTAATTAGCTTAGCACTAATCCACCTATATATATGTTATATGAGCCTAATTAACTCATTCTACATCAATTACTTGAGCTAAAAATTAGAGACACAGAGAGAGTCAACACTTGTAGAGAGAGAAGAGGAATTCAAGGGAATTAAAGAGGGTTTAAAGGGATTGAGCTAATTTAAGGCCAAATTCAAGCTCTAGGTGGTCAACCGAGGTCTGACATCAGTATTAACCCACTGTGCAGAGTATCTTTGTAAAGATATGTTGTTAAAGTGTATTTTTATTTACCGTAAGAATATTATTTTGAAATGTTATTTCAATAAGAATGAATGATTTTCTCTTTTGAAATGTAGTTGTGGCATCCTTAGTGTAGCCCTCGCCTAGGGGTAACAATACCATAGCCCTTTGCTATAAGGCCCTCATCCGGGGGAAACAATATTGTGGCCCTTTGTTATATGTGTGTAGAGATCCCTGGTGTTGACCCAAGTGGTGTCCCTTTGCTTGACCTATATGGTCCATTCGTTAGACCCATGTCGTTCCTTTGCTATGCCTTCGGGCCCTTTGTTGCACTATTAAATGTACCACATATGATTATGATTTGTGAACTTTGATACAACAAGTATGCAATTATGATTTGCTTCAAAACCCATGTGATATCATTTTGTATTACAATAGACATCATTCATTTAACCTCTTTATACTAGTATTACTCACTGGGCTTTAGCTCAACCCCTTCCCCTATATGTATGTAGGTGAGCACATGGAGCGTCAAGTTTAAAGCAACCTCAGGAGTCCACCGTTCTGTCAAGCCGCTTTGAAGTGCCTTTGTGATGGGGCGATCTTGGACTTATGTGGAGCGAACTTGTGTCAACCCTACTGCTTAGTTTTTTTTTCTTTTTGGAACTTGTTATGTAAGGATATTTTGTATAAGTGTTTAAGATGTTTGAAGTAACTATGTGTTCATATCTATGAGGAAGGTTGAAGTTTTAATTACTTGTGGATTTTCATGTATGCACCGCTCAATGGACATGGTTGGAGGTAATATGGGATTACTAGCCGGTCACAGCCTAAACCTCTAGGGACGGGTTCGGGTCGTGACAGTTTTGGTATCAGAGCATGAGTTATACCTCACTCATTGTCCATTGAGCAATAAGGTGTCTAGAAAAGACTTAAGGATTGCATTCATATGCATTTGAATATCAGAATGAGATAACTTTTGAAAATGTGTATATGTATATGTGTGCATACGATATATTTATTATAATACAAGTTTCATATAGATAATGGTGAGAACAATAGGGGATGAATTAGAGGAGTCTACCTTAAACCGACTTGATCGGATGAAAAGAATGATCCACGATATAGCTGAAAGTGTAAGGCAGCAACAACAACCACCACCCCCACTTCCGTACCACCAGTATAGGATCACCAAACAGATGACCAAACCATTGCCCTCACTAGATAATTCAAAAAGATGAAGCCACCCTTGTTTCATGGGGGAATTGATTCGTTAAAGGCTGAGGCTTGGTTGTTGGGAATTGAAAATTTATTTGAAGTGTTTCTGTGCACAGAGACACAAAAAGTCCTGTTGGTTGCCTTTATTTTTGAAGATGAAGCGAGAAAATGGTGGCTGTTAGTACGAGATACTAACAGGGGAATTAGTTAGACTCAATTATTAGAGATTTCCTATGAGAAATACTTTCCGCAATGTGTTCGAGATAGGAAAGTAACAAAGTTTGAATAGTTAAAGCAAGGGAATAAGTCAGTGGCGAAGCCTGAAACCCAGTTTTCTAAACTAGCATGGTTCGCACAACATATGGTCGATACATACTACAAAAAGGCTAGAAAATTTGAAGGACGTTTCCGCAACGCAATTCTTGACAGAATTAATGTGTTGAAACTACCCAAATGTGTTGATGTTTTAGACACTTATTTTCAATTATCGGTTTTGTCTTTGAGGTTGGAGGTCATCTGGGATTATTGGCCGATGATGGCCTAAAACTCTAGGGGTGGGTTCAGGTCACGAATAGTCACAAAAATAAAAATTTCGGGAAGCATAGCCCACGAATAAAATTTTATTTATTGTCACAAAATAAAATTATTGGCCGATGATGGCCGTTGCTTCCCAGACACTATTCGTAAGCTATGTTAAGTTCCCAGACACTATTTGTGGGTTCAGATTATTGTCACAAAAATCTGATGCTTTCTTGTTAACTTAACATAGCCCACGAATAGTGTCTGGGAAGCAACGAAGTTAGGTTTTCTGAGCCCACAATGATGCAATGCAATTTAATAATTAACCATTAATCTCATAAAATAAAATTTTCAAGTCAAGATAACTTAAGTCCTCAGTGGAGTCGCCAATTGTGGGCGCCACGCCTTTTTCGAGTCTAAGGCCTGTTCCCACACAAATGTTTTACCAACTCACTTTAAATAACAAAGAGTCGCCACTTAATTTTTAAAGGGGAATTAAGAAATCTTTAACAAAAACTAAGTTAAGGACCAATCTGTCATAACCAGAAAACTCTAGGTTTGGGAGCTTAGGTACAAAAGGGAAAGGTCATTGAATGATAGCACCCCTTTTTGCCCAATTTGAATATTGGTCTTTACTAACTTTCTATTTTGTGATTTTAATGGTTAATTATTCACAAATTCATTTTAAGCCTAAAACGTTTAACTAATCCTAAAACTATGTGATTTGAATAAAATGAAAATAATTTATTTTATATTAAGTAAAAAAGGCATATTTTTCAAAAATGGTGATTTTTTGATGAAAATTGGACTTTATCAATCCATGGCTATAAACCCAACCTAAAATAAATATTATTCATAAAGACATTAAAAAAAAGATTTTTTTTTTTTTTGCAAGATTGCACATAAACTTGGATTATTGAAAAAAATAATGCAGTAAAAAACAAGCATATGCTATGAAGATTAAGATGACTTACTTAGATGCCCACTTTTAGCGTGTTATATGCAAAATTTAAAATAAATTTGACCTAACATGGAACTAATACATACAAAATGTAACCTAGGCCCGGTTTAAGGGTTCTAATATTATTTAATGCACAAAAAGGCAAATAACACGTAAAATAATGCAAAACTAATATACATGATGCTTAAATTGGGCCATATGTATGCAGAGATAGAGACTAGAACACTGTAAACATAATGTTCTAAGAAAAATAAAGAAAACAAGTTGAATAAAGCGAAAAAGTGGACCAAACTAACACCTACATGATTGAATGATAAACTAACACCCTAGCATGAATGAATACTGAAAAATAAAGCAAGATAGGTACCAAGGTTTTCTTGCTTGCAAGCCTCCCTCAAGCTTAGGTTTCTGAGATAATATCTAAAGTTGCTGTTTGGATGAGAATTTTGGAGCTAAGGCAAGGAAGGGGAATGGGGGTGGTGTTTCACTCTTAAAACCTCACAAAAGTTCACCAAATTTTTAATCCCTTGAAACGAAGGGGAGTGGCTCTTTTTATAAGCTAGAGGAGGTGTGGGGAGCAAGCTAGGGTAACCTACATTGCATCCTCTGCCACCTCCCATAAAAAAATGCACAGAGATCGAGTTACCAAAAATGGCCCTACCATGCATGGATGTGCACACGCACAAACCTTGTGCGCACACACCACTTGTCTTAGTACATGTGCTATCCATGCATGCACAAGTGCAGGGTTCCATACCCTTGGCTTGCTTGTGGCCCAAGTAAGTCCGAATTGCTTTCCAATCAATGTTCATAATAAATCCAGCCACTAATTTTGGAAAATGTCTTTGACCAGAGCAAAATTGGGTTTCCTTTTCTTACTTGGGCTTTACAAAGTTGGTTTTTGGTTAAAAACGGGTCCAGGGGTAAAATAAAAGAAGTCAATTTTTGACCAAAACGGGTTTATAAAGCAACTCCAAACAACCTCAAACATTCTAAACATGAAGTAATTTATGTTTCATCATCGGAAGATTTGCAAGCGCCCAAAATCTTAGGGTCAGTCAAAATGGGGTGTCTACAAGTGGTTAAACACATGTAACACAAATTTTGAATAGAAGTCCAAGCATCCGTAATGAAGCAAATTTGACGACCCTTGTAGCACTTTGGACTCTTTAAGTCAACAATATTACTTTTGACTCTTATATTATTATGGTTGCAACCTTTTTAATTGATACCAAAGCATTGATTGATGTATAATCATAACGATTGAGTGAGTTTGGACCAAAAATCGTGATTCAAATAATTATTCTTAAGTAGCCTTTACCCTTTTAACCTTTTTCTCTCCTCACACTTTGAAATTTCATGTCAGACTAGAACCATTGTGTAGCTTATCTTTGGGGTTTTGATTTAGACATGAGATTTTCCAAAACAGATTCGAATGAGAGAGTTATGTCAGTTTGAAGTTTGAGTACTTGAGTTGTCAACATAGTTTGCTTGAGTGAACTTTTGACTGCTCGAGAGGTCTTTAGGTCTGGACAGATCTGAGTTCCAAAAACTTGAGATACTATGAGTCTCAATTCTTCACTCGAGTGCAACTTTGGTTGCTCAAGCAGCCTATTCTTTAGGAGTTTGAGATCTTATACACCTTTAATCACCAATCAAGCGTACGTTTGACTGCTCAAGCAGCCTGTTTGCATTCAGCGCATGAAAGCTATGATTTTAGTAAAATTTGTGGGCCCCAACCAACTTTTTGCACTTGCACTATATATAGACCTTATACACACACACACACACATTTTCTCTCTCTCTCTCTCTATCTCTCTCATCACTTTTTCCTCATACTCTTTCTGTTTACTCTCTCTTTCTGAAAACTCTCTCTTCTCTCTCTCTCTAAAAATATAACCAAGCAAATCATTCGATTTAGAATCTCACCTTGCTTTTGTAACACTTGTGATTTATAAGCCTTTGGAATGCATTTGATTCCATTATTTTAGTTATTGAAATTCCTTGGTTGGTATATATTGATGTTGGTTGAGTGAGAAATTAGATCTATAACTTGATTAGGATGTTTAATTACGTTTAGATCTGTCAGAAATATGCTTTAAAACCTTGAAATTTTGATCTGGGTGTTGGCACCGAGCTTCTGGTGTCGACACTTGCATTCTTTCCTTTTCTTCTCAACATTCTACTTTGGGGTGTTGACATCAAGTCTTCCTAGGGTCGACACTTGCATCCCTATTATTTCTTGTTGAGCATTCTACTGTCTGGTGTTGACACCACCCATTCCGTGTGTTGACACCATCTAGTTTGGAAAAGACGCTACTTGGAAGTGTCGACATTTGGGCACTCTAAGGTTTACACCTTGCCTATTGTGAACTTATTCCTCTGTGCTCTTGCACGCAAGGTGTCAACACTTGACAGAAAAGAAAATTTTTGAAAGCTGACCCATAAAAAATATTATTTTTCTGATTCCCTTAAGATTATTTTGCTCTTAAGATTACTATCAAGTCTTCTCTTATGTCATTGGGTTTGTATCAGCCTAGTAGACCTCCATGGCATAATTCCTATCTTGTTTGCCCCTTTGTCTATTGTTGGTCAAGAAGATGAGTGCTTGGCACACAACCATTCAGGTGAATCCAATCTCTTCCAAGTAGCTAGTTGTAGTTAGAAGTGGAATCTACCACAAAGAATGTTGTGCCCATGGTTCTTGTGCCAAGTTGGAGTTGGAGTACTATAACTCCCCTGGCATCAGAAAATCCACCTACAAAATTCCTAACGGAGATATCAGTAGGCATTAAATCATCTAAGGTTTTGCCTAACATTCTCAAAGTTTTAGAAGGATGAATGCTAACAATGGCCCCATTTTCTACAAGAACTCTATCGATAGGGACTTCATCCAAGTGCACTTGCACATACAAAGGCCTAAGATGCTTGATTAGTTCATCCTCAGGCCTTTGCATCACAATTTTCTCTCCATCAACAGATCTGACCACCTCTATAGATCTAGGTGCTTTAGCCTTAGGCTCAGCTAAGGCTATTTGAGCCACTACTTCTGTCAATTCCTCAACATCTCTTGCCAATTATGCTGGCTAGTTTGGTTTGGCTTGAAACCTTTTAGGAATAACTATAACCAACTTACAATTAGTGGGTGGCAAGCTACAAAACTGAATAGCTTGGTATCTCCTTTCTCCATATTAACAGGCTCTGCAACCTTCACATTTAAAGCCACTTCTTGGCTCTCCTTCATGACTTCATCTTTATCTGATTGCAATTCTCTCTAGTTCCTTAAGCCTCTTTCTAAGCAAAGCTTTCTCTGTCATTGCAACTGCTTCTCTTTTTTCTACCATAATTGGCTTGCTTCCACTAGATGTGGGAGCTGCCATATCTCTAGGTGTCAACACCACTGCACCCTTTGGTGCAAATTCATTCTCAACCTTTTCCCTAGACCATGTCAGGTCCTTGTTTCTAGATGGTTTCAAACCTTGACTCTCTAGACTAGACATTGTTGCATGAAATTTTCTCTGTTTTCTTCTTTTTGGGTTCTTGTCTCACCCATGGATCTCTATCCACCTCTAGGAAATTTTGGGTGCACAATCTCTTGCCAACCATAACTTAGTGGCATAAGAGGTTTTATCATCATTGGTTGTTCCTGTTCTAACTCATTTGGCCTCACCCTTGGGCCATAGTGTTGTGTTGGGTGTGGGCGACGTGCCTTTTTCTAGTCTAAGGCATGCATTCCACATTGACTTACTTTATTGACATAGAGTCGCCAATTAATTTTTAAAAAGGAATTAAGAAATCTTTAATGATGAAAACTAAGTTAATGCCTAGTCCGTTATAACCAATAACATTTTGGGTTCGGGAGCTTAGGTATAAAAAGGGAACGGCATTTACATGGAAGTGCCCCCTTTTACCCAATCCAAAGATTGGCCTTTACTTACTCTCTATTTTATGATTTGCGTCATGCCTTTTTCGAGTCCAAGGTATGCGTCCCACATCGACTTGCTTTATTGACATAGAGTCCCTACTTAATTTTTAAAAGGGAATTAAGAAACCTTTAATGATGAAAACTAAGTTATGGCTTAGTCCATCATAACCATGAACATTCTGTGTTCGAGAGCTTAGGTACAAAAGGAGAAGGCCATTTACATGAAAATACCCCTTTCTGAAGATTGGCCTCTACTCACTCTCTATTTTATGATTTTAGTGGTTAATTGTTCACAAAAATTCATTTTTAACCTAAATCCCTTAACCAACCTAAAACTATGTGATTGGAGTAAAGATGAATATCATATATTTTAGATTGAATGAATAAAGTCATTTTTTTATAAAAAAAAAATGATTTTTCATTAAAAGTGGATTTTTGACAATCCATGACTTTAAACATAAACTAAAATACACAATATTCATGAAAACATACAAAACACACAATTTTGCATATAAAGAGCATAGAAACTTGCACTATTTAAAGGAAAATGCAAATAACACACAAATACTGAGAATGACAAAGAAACTTACCCGGATGCCCATTTCCGCATCTTACATGCATGCACAAAGTAAATATGATCTAGACATGCAACTAATCACACAAAATATGTACCTAGGCCCAATTTAAGGGTTCTAATATGCTTTAATGCATGAAAGACAAGTAACACATAGAATAATGCAAAACTAACCTACATGATGCTTAAATCGCACCATGCATGTTGATTATATGATTAAAACAAACCTAAAAGCACACTATTTTTAATAAAAATTAATAAAACATGCAAGAAAAAGTGAGAAAGTAAGAGAAACCAAAGAACAACATGATGGGAGGATGAGATAATACCCTAACATGCTTTGCATACTGAAATAAAAGACTAAAAAATACTGAAATTAAAGAAAAGATGAGATTACTTGTGATTTTGAAGAAAACACAAGAAAAAGCAAGGAAACCTTATTTTCTTGCTTGCAAACGTCCCTGAAGCTTATGTTCTTATTAGAGTTCATGTTCTTCAAGCCTTAGAACATTTTCCGATGTTTAGAGTTGCCTTGGGGTGCGCTATTTTCAAAGCTAAGGTCAAAAAGATAGAGAATGAGGTGTTTTACTCTTAAAAACCTTAGAAAAGTTTCACATTTCTTATCCCCTTCAAAGAGAGGGGGAGGGGCTCTATTTATAGAGCTAGGGGAAGCCTCTGGAGCCCTTCTAGGGTTTCATCGCTTTCCCCTCCGCCCTCTCCACCAAAATTGCACCAAATAAGATTTTTCAAAAATAACTCTACGATGCTTCAATGTGTGCATGTACAAAATGTGCACGTGCAATGATTGTGCGCACATACAAACAATGTCACGCCCCTTGACTTGCCCCTATAAGTTTGGGCATGACCTATACGGAAACGGACATATACTCTAGTATATGTAGCATACGGGGCCTTAACGGAAGCACTAAAACTAAAATAATATAACAAACCCCATTGAGCTACTTCTAATATGCCAGGATCACATGCATCATGAACATTAGAACAAATAGTTACAAGCCAAAATTATACCTTAAGCATCAGTTACATACATACGTATATAGTCCCAGCCCTAAGGTAGGGCATATACAAAAGCATTAAAGTCATGTTCGTTCAACCTTAAATGAGTAATTAAAGTACAAATCAACATCTTAGTAAGGCTTCACAAAATAAGTGCTCTCGTCTAGTGCTCGGACTCACAAAGGTTGACAAAAAGGAACGGACGTCCTGGGTTAGGGCTGACCTCCTGGTTGGTTACCTACAAAAACAGACATGTTAAAGGGTGAGCCAAGCTCAGTGAATAGTAATACGTAACAAAGTGTTGCTTAACTTGATCCGTAGTAAAAAAAAGTACATATAGTTTCGTAGCTTCTCAACACTTATTGAACCATAAATCGTGTCTAACATGCCTTGGAAAGAGATGAGGATAGAAATATGAACTAAATGCAACTGTCCAATTCTTTCTGAAAATGGATCCCCGCTCGAGCGCCACTTTGGCCGCTCGAGCGGACTGTACAATTTAACAAAAAATACTGGGAGGTCGATTTTTACACTCGAGCGGGAATTCCCTCGCTCAAGCGGACAGTGAAATTTCTGAAAAACTGCTGAGAGGTTAATTTTCACGCTCGAGCGGGAATTTTCACGCTCGAGCGGGAATTACCACGCTCGAGCGGACCATGAAATTTCTGAAATTCTAAAATTCCAATTAAAGTTCCAACCTAGTAACCAAAGCTCCAAACATGTACTTTCGTATACTAATGCAACATTCACATAACAAGTCTGAATCTATTCTTACTCATAGTAGTCTTAGATCTTATCTTGGAACATATTGGCTTGCGCATAATGTTTTGGCTTAAAGCCCTTGTATAGTGTGGCACAAGCCCTTAGTTATGGTGGCACGAAGCCCATAAACATAGTGGCGCAAAGCCCTTGAATAAATTGGCATGAAGCCCATGACTCATTTGGCCGTAAGCCCTTGCAAATTGGCATTAGGCCCTTGTAAATTGGCATTAAGCCCTTGTAAATTGGCATTAAGCCCTTGTAAATTCTTGTATGAACTCAAGAGGTGTCTCACACGAGTTCTAGCGGTGACTCACATTGTAGCACTTAGTCCCGTGTAGCACTTTGTTTCATAACATAGTTACTTATATCGTATGGCCAAAGGCCCATAATCTTAAAGAATGAAAGCACTTCATCTTCCTCATCTCTTTATGTACACATGTCAAAACATGAACGTAATTACATTTCGTGTATGAACAAGATGCTAAGGACAATCATTAGCTATACATGTGAAGCATATAATGGTACTACTACTCACGGTAGTGTTGAGATGACATGCTACTTCCTCCCAGAGTGTGTCCTGTACACAATCAAAACTTGCATATTAGTTCTTCTTTTTCCTTGGTAAATTAGTTCCTGATTCGTTACGCTTCCAGTGAATTTATAACCATTTAAGATCATCAAAAACATAATCTAAAAATAGCAGAGGGTCGAACACACAAAACAGAACAAATAATTTTTTTTATTCTTACCCGCTCGAGCGGCCGTGCCCTTGTTTTGGCAGTTCGAAGTTTAACCAAAACAACCAGCAATACCAACACATTTTATATGCAAAACAAGGAGAACTTAATGCAATACAATGACCTAACCTTACTATAACATGAATTATCATCTAAACCACACAAAGTAAACATGATTAGAAGCTTCACCACTTTTGCAAATGTCCTTATGTTCATAAAACATGACATCTCATATATATATGTTCATAGGGTTAGCATAAAACTAAAGATTGAAGTGTAACCTTCACATAACACCTAAATTAGGTGACAAAACAACCAATTGATAAGCAACCTCCTTTAATCAACCATAATTCATACATAATACAAACCCTAAGTTGTCAAAACAAGAATTCATCCTTCCTTGAGTCCAAGTGAAGGTTAAATGGGTTGGATGAAGCTTACCTTGAATTAATTTCCACAACTTCCTTGAATTTGACAATCTTCTTTGATGAATTGCGTTTCCCCTAATTCCTCTTTTCCACACTCTTTCTTTTCTCTCCCAGGAGATGTTGAATGGAGAAGTTCTCAAGTCTCAACTTAAGATATATCTATATACTTATATAGATTTGAATAAAGACAAAATTTAATCGTTTAATCATCCCGAAATTGAAATTTTGTAAACGTGCTTAATATTATATAAAAATTATGCTGATCACATATATAAAGTCAATTTCAGATAATTAAGCCGTTAAGGCTTCCAATTTCTAATTCAAACGTGTTAATGGTAACAGATAGTTTTCTTGTGAAACAGATATGCATCCATAAACATGGCTTTCACTTACTTAATCGTAATTTTTCATGGAATTTTACAGTAAGCGTTTAAAAGTACCAATTAAGGACTGAGAATATATCAAAAATCATGTGCGAGGGTCGGGTTATTACAAACAATGTGCACACTCAGATCTAACATGTGTACACACATTTTACCTTGGTACACGTGCTATACATGCATGCATAAGTACATAGTCTTATGCTCTTGACTTGCTTGTGGCACAAGTAAGCCCAAATAGCATTCTGATTAATGTTTTTGATAAAACAGGTCACTAATTTTGGAAAATACGATCAATCAAAGCCTCCAGTCAAAGAACTTGCTCTAGAGTGACTACTCCGACTAGCGTATCTTCCTGCTCACCTGGGTTTTCTCTACTAGGTTCCACAATCAATCCCAAATCAATCAGGCTTTTCGGGGTTAAGAAGTTAGTTTTTGGCTAAAAATAGGTACAGGGGTAAAATGGTTATTTTCACTAAAAGTTGATTTTTGGCCAAAACAGGTTTGTACAATAACTATAAACAATCCTTTAAACATTCTAAAGATGAAGTAAGTACCGTTTCATCATTGGAAGGCTTGCAAGCGCCTAAATTCTTAGAGTTAGTCAAAATGGGATGTCTGTAGTTGCCCTTTTTGACAGAGCTCAAATGATCATGAAGTGATGACAAGAGAATGTCAAAGACCTAAGGCCATCCTAGTTAACATGACCCTAAGGCGTAAGTTAGTGTCATACATTGATGCATGTGATCGAACCCGCAAATTGCCTACATATGCTTGATTGCAAAAAATTAGATCAGTGTAGTTCAGGGGCAGTTATGCAACAATTTATACATAAGTGAGTGTGTACAATAAGCACACAAGCATTCATCCAAACATGCATCAAAAGGGAGGAGAGCGGGTGATATCTGCCGTACTCACCTTACCGTTCCTATGCCCAATTCCTTTCCATTGTTTTCTAGGTTTGCGTCAATCCTGTAAATTTTTCCAGAGAAAACTATTCCAAATAATAAAGCGCACCGTAGTGTGGTTAGAGTGATGCCATTATCATGCCAATGATGCCAAGGTATGCCACTCTATGCCCATATTGACGAGGCATGGTTTTATGAAATGATGATTTTCCATGCTCGTATCGACGAGTCATGGAGGTATTTAAATGCTAGGTGGTGCCATCATGTGATCGTATCGACGAGTCATAGGTTTAATAAATGTCATTCCACGTTCACATCAACAAGAGACAAAGTTTACTAGGTCCCATTCTATGCTCACATCGGCAAGACATGAAGGTTTATTTGATGTCGTTTCCATGCTCGCATCAGCAAGACATGGGGGTTTATATGCCAAGTGGTACCTTTTCCATGCTCGCATCGGCAAGACATGGGAGTTTATTGGGTGTCATTTCCACGCTTACATCGGCAAGATGTAGGGGTTTAAATGTCAAGTGATGCCTTTTCCATGCTCACATCGGCAAGGCATAGAGGTTTAGATGCTATTCCATGCTCACATTAACAAGACGTGGGAATTTAAATGCCAAATTGTGCCTTCTCCATGCTCGCATCGGCAAGTCATGGGGTTTAAATGCTATTCCATGCTTGCATCGGCAAGATATGGGAATCTAAATGCCAAGTGGTGCCTTTGCCATGCCCGCATCAATAAGACATAAAGATTTATATGCTATTCCACGCTTGCATTGGCAAGACGTGGGAATTTTGAATGACAAGTGGTGTCTTTCCATGCTCGCATCAGCAAGACATGGGGGTTTAAGGGTGCCAAGTGATACCAAACAGTTTCAATTTTGCCAAGATGTATTAAGTGGTGCCATATGCCAAGTTTTATCAAGTGGGTGCCAAAATTTGCCAAGTGATGCCATGATGTTGAATGTGATTTTAAGGAATATTTTTGCGATGCCAAATGATTTGTGTGCCAGTACCAATACCATAAATGATAAAATAATTGTACCTCGAAAGGTGTGTCAATATCGATGCCTTGAAACGTGCTTATGCTGAAGATGATAAAATTATGTGCCTTGAAAGGCGTACCAATGCTTGAGTTTGATGATGTGTCAGTGATATGCCTTGAAGGGCATGCCAATGTCTAGGATGATAAAATTATGTGCCATGAAAGGCGTACCAATGCCTAAGTTTGAGTTTAGAATATACATGTACATTAAGGATGTCCAAAGCATGCCATATGTTGGCCATGCATGAGGGCTATATGTCGGCCAGCACAAAACGTGCATGCGTATATCTATCCAATGCGGGGATGTACCAAGCTTGTGCGCATGTACAAAGAATGTGCGCACGCACACTCGGCTGTGGCAGGTGGCACTATTGCAACCTAGAGGGTTGAAATTCATCAAAACCTTTTATTTTCTTCACTCCCCCATTCAAAAGTCCTTTCTCTTTCTCCCTAGCTTCCCATTTTCTAGACTCCAGTGCTCTTTGGTTGCTCAATGGTTTGAGTTTTCGCTCATCTTTTTGTATTATTCACTTTGTGGCCTTTGTTTCTACTGAACGGTTTCGAGTTTTGGCTACTTCTTGTTCATTTCCAGGTATTTTCACATCTTCACTGCCTTTTTCTGACTTTCCTTCATTATTACATGTTTTTACGGCTTTATACGAGCTTTTAGGGTGCTTTTTCAATTGTTTCCATGAATGCCAAGAGTTTTTCCGCATGTTTCCTTTGTGTATGTGAATATTTACCCATGCAAGTCTTTCCATTGCCATCATTGCCTCGTATGGTCCATAACACAAACACCTAAGCTTTTTGTCCCATTTTCTACACTTTTTCACCATTTTTGCCATCTTTGCACCATATCCCATTGTTTTCACTATCTTTTCCCCTTCTTCTCATTGTGTTTCTTGTGATTGATTTCCTCATGGCTAGATAGTTTCCTTCCTTTGACCCCGCCACTTATGTTCCTCCTGTCCACGTTGCGCGAGCCAAGATAAATAGGTTCCTCGAGGTGGACAATACCAGTTCTTGCTCAGTGGTTCTCCGCAAGCCTGAGTAGTATTTATCTCATATAGGCTACAGGGCATGGCCCTCATCCTTCTACTCATATGCTTTCTGTAACTTTTTCCTTACTCTTTTCCATTGGTTTAACTAATTTCCATTTTTCTTTGTAGGAGGGTTTTCGTCCCGTATGTGGCTTTGGCTTCACATCTAGTGGAGTCGAGTGGCATCCAACTCTACTGGTGATCGTCAGGACTCTGGCGGATGGGTATGGTCTCGGACCCTTGTATGCATCCCTCTGCGACACCTAGGTTTGTCATGGCCTACTGGTGGCCCTCATGGAGAGATGGTAGGACACCATAGACACATTCCACTTTCCCAGCTCCAGTGAGATGACCTTGACACCGGAGGACTTCACGATGCTGTCTGGTCTTCTAGTCGGTGGTCTCCCTATATTGATTAACTCTGGCCTTGCTTATCGGGATGACAGTTTGATTCATTTCCTAGGCTTGTTGGTTTCATACCAGTGGTTCTAAACTAGCTTCCGTTACTGTTGCCCTGTCTCTTATATCTAGATCACCCATTACACTAGGGGATTTCTGTTATACCTATTCGGGAGCATTCTGTTTGCGAATGGGTCTAACAGAATCCATCTTCATCTGTTGGCTTCCATGATAGACATGGACTAGATCGAGGACTACGACTGGGGTGGTGCTACTTTGACCACTATATACGATTATGTGAGTGTCATCTTGCATAACCGGGGTACTGGGTTAGGCGGATATTGGCGCTTGTGGGAGGTAGATTGTTTTCTGCTTTCTTTCTTACATTCTGTTATTTTGCACCATCTATCTATTATATGTTTATCTGATTTATTCATCCCTTATGCTTGCTTGTAGATGTAGTTCTTTGACTACTTCCCCGAGGTGGGCCTTGGGGTGTGAGGCGTCTCTCTCGACGTCTTTCCTTGAGCCATCCGATACCAGATAGCCTATAGGGATCAGTAGTATCCTCTCTTTCTTTCTACTATCGCCAAGTACCGGCAGATACTTAACACCATCTCCCACAACCATGTGAGTCTTACTAACTTGCCTATATCCTGATTATTATGATTCTTCTTCCTTCAATTTACTTGTCATTGTACTACATTTCTTAGATCATGTGGTATCCATGGGCAGGTGTTCGCCCTATTTGTGAGGCTTAGTGTATGTCCCTCCAAATGACTACTTGACAACGTCTCTTGCCGAAAGGCCTTTTTGTCAAGTCTAGTACTTGGCTGAGTGGGTCTACCACCAGTCTTTGGGTATGATCGACCCACAGATCCATGTGTTTCCTCTGACTACAAGGGCAGGGAACTCTTTCACCGAGGAGGAGCTCCTCTTTGTCCGTGGTGGTACCGATACTGAGAGACTGTTGATAAAAGGGGATTACATGGCATATGTCTGGGCCCACTTGGAAGGACAGGTTGTCAGAGTCTTACCAGGCCCTGTCATCTTTCCAGCTGGTCGAATACGAGGCCATGCTCTTGATTCGGCTCCTGGTGTGATACTGGCAAGAAATGTGGGTGCTACAGTGGTGAAGGGCTTGCCGATGATGCCTTCTGCTGTTTCAGTGATTGTGGAAAAGGGCACAGTAGTATTGCCCATCCTAGAGCTGGCCATAGTACCTTTCCATCTCCCTCCCAGAGTTGAGCAGGTATCTCTTTGCCTTTTCAGTTTTTGTTTTCCTTGCCTTTGTGTTTCATTAATATTGATCCTTGTTCCTCTTTCTGACATAGGTTCCCAAGCATATGTAGAGGCATGTTACCGAATGGTAATAGGCTTGGTGGCGATGGTTTGAGGATACGAGAGTGGCACTCGTATCCCGAGACTAGTATTCTTTTTTCCAGTGCTTTTATCATTCTGAGATATCTGGCCTGATTGATGTATTTTTCTGATTTTTGGCAGGATGCCAGCCCATCTGAGCATACAAGAGGTGCTACCGGAGGGAATAACTCGGATGAGGACTATGCCAATTCTGGCAGTAGTGATGATGATGAGGGCCCCACTCAGAGTGCTTAGAAACGCCTTCAAGGGGGTTGACTAAGTCCATGTCCCTTTTCTTTCTTTTTTTTACCTTTCGTATTTTCTTCCATTTTTTTTTTTTTTTAAGACACACTGTATAAGATGTCATTAGGAGATAACCCCATACTTTGTAAAAACCTTTGTACATTTCACACAGTTTATGCAATGAAATCTAACTCTTTTTGTCAAAATTTTGAGTTTTTTTTTTTCCCTAAATGTCTGGCCTTTTGCGTTTATTTCATTGTTTTGGTAGAGACTCTTTTGGATAAAACTAAAAATAAAAATAGGCAAAACCAAGATTACAACTCAAAAATGCTTGAATAAACAACCTCACCAACCTAAAATGACTCAAATATAGATGTCAGAATGCCCCCACTATCTCTGGCATACCTTGTCCCTAAAGGGCCAAATTCCTTCATTAGCATGAGAAGTGCACACGCGCCGTGGTCGTGCTCACGTACCAGAAACGTGTGCACATACTAGTTATGTGCGCACACTCGAGTGGCCGGGGTATTCAGGTTCTAGGGTTTCGTCTCTTAGGCCGCCGTTGCTCCATTTTATCTTATAAATACTCCACCTTGCATGAAGTTTCTCCATTCAACCCCTGGTCCTAACCATCATTCTTAGCCTTTGGTTTAGAACTATGTCTTCCCAAGATAACTTGTCGACATGAGGGATAGTCTAGATGGCTCCAAGCATGTCAACTTTCATAGCCATGGTCTTAACTCCATATTTTCGCTTAGCAAGTTAGAGATTGACTTGGCTTTCATCAATGCCACAGTTCAATTCTGGGATCCCCATGTCCATATCTTCCGATTTGGACATCAAAAGTTTTACCCCACTTTCGAAGAATTTGAGGCCATACTAGAGTGTTCTCCAAGGAATGACTTAGTGTGACCAATTCCTCTAAGAAGCTATCCCAAACTACTTGGTTAGATTTGCAGGTTGCTTTCCAGTGACGCCAGACTTGTGTCTAGAATGGTAAGTTGTCAGTTGCTGCTTTGATTGATAGGTTTTCCTGTAGGCAGTATCTAGGGACCAGAAGTTCCAGGAGTGTAGACGGCTACTTTGTGCATCTGTTTACTTGCACAATTATTCATGGTGTTGAATAATGGGTAGCCAGGCCCATCTTGGTCGATGTGGCCAAGTAGGTTAGGAACGAAAAGAGCTTGGTTGGGTTCGTCTTGGCAAAACCCTTGATTGGTTTGGATGAGGTTAGTGTCGATAAGACCATGGAGTTTGGCAGGAGTCCAATGTTGCTCCAGGTATGACCCATCTCACTTGGTTTCTCATCTCACACCTCTTTATTCTTTTATCTCTCTTTTTTGTTTTTAGCACACCCCAACTTACTTTTTCCGTTCATCTCACACCTCTCTATTCTTTTGTCTCTCTTTTCTTTTTTCTTTCTTTTCCCCAGATATGACTAATGGACAAATTGAAGGTGCGGGAGGCTTCTATCCCTTACTTGGTAATTTCATACCATACTCAAGCCTAGCTGGTAGCAATGGACTCTACTGAAGAATGGTATGACTGGATGAGCTCCTGAACTTACAGAGACATAGCTTAGCATTCCTCTTGGTTAGTACTTTCTGCCATGACTTCAGAGATGCCCCTATTCCCAGGTGTAGAGGTGGTTAGCTTGACCTATATGGTCCATCACTTTCCTCATTAGATTCTTCGGCAATTTGGACATGAGTAAGTGGTTCATTTGGGTTCTCCTTCATACCCATTTCTTTTACTTTCCAGGCTTCTCACTTGAAGGCAAATGTCAAGATTTGGCAAAATAGAGTCCTCATGGTTGCTCAGGAAGGCTTCAACCGCAAGCTATTGCAAGCATTTGTTAAGTGGCTCAAACACGAGATCTAGTGGGTCGAGAGACACAAGGAGAGGCCATTCAAGAGGACAAGGACTAAGTGGTTCTAACTTGACTCACATTGCCTTTAGTTTAGAGTTTAAATCCCATTTATTTTTCCTTTTGTTTTTAGTTTCTAAAGGCATTCCTTGAAAGAGAATTGGTTAGCTTTTGCTTTCATTTGTCAGGTTTGAAATTATCATTAATAAAATAGCACCATGAAGTTCATTCTTTTTGTTTTGAAAAGTGTTTGCGTATTTGGTCTATTAGAAAGGAACACAACTCGCTTAATCTTCTCATTAAAAGCAATCCAAATGACAACTCTCACGAGCTCACTAATCCAGAAATTCTATAGTCAGATCCAATGGATTATGCAACCAAATCCCTTTCTTCTAAAAATTAGACATTCAAATGCTGACAGGTGTTAGTTGATGATGAAATCTGAATGAAATGGGGCCAAACTTCAGGGTGAAGTTACCTACGTATCTCAAGTGTTAGAATTAGGCCATTCGTAGTTCAGGATCAGGTTCACTCGGGTATTGACTTTCTCCTTTTGTGCTCTAACTTTACTAAGATCACTCTTTTTGAGTTTTCAATCTTACAAGCTTTTACTTCTTCTTTCTTCTCTTTTTTTTTTTTCCCCCTTTTTTTCCCTTCTCTTTTTTTTTTTCATTTTCTTTTCCTACTCTAAATTTTACTTAGGTCTCCTTTTTAGGGTTTTCGACCTAACGAGCACTCATAGGGTCAATATATTGTTTGAATTTCATCCTATTCAGATTTCCTGGTACTGATGGTTCCTTCCTATCATGGTGGCTTAACTTTTGCTTGACTTGAACATCCTTCTTAAATCACATTCTCAGAATGATGCCATCCTCGCGCTTTCACTTCTTATGATGGAAAGGCATTTTTTTACTTTGTGCTGGAGAATAGAAAACTTCCCCAGTTTGGTCAATGCTCGACACTTTGGTTATGGATTTTGTTTTAGGGTCTAAAAGAGCCTTTGCGTTGCAAGGTCTTCGAATCAATTCCAGGCATACTTTCATAGGATTAGGAAAAAGATGTGTCTTTGAATTCTTTTGAAAGAGCGACTAAGCACTTAGGTTCCAGAAAGATAGTATGGATCCGATCTAAACTAGAGAAAGATTTCCCTTAATTACTCAAATTTATTAATGTTATTTCATTCATTTCAAGTTTAGCTCATTTTTCCTTTTCCCATTCAATTAGATCTTTTCGAAGCTTTGAAAAATCATCATTATTTTTTTTGGGAAGGAGGGGGGGGGGGGAGGGGGATTTAATGTAATCAACCTTTGGCACTGTGAGGTATCTAGAATCACTATCTTTATTATTGATAAAAATGAGAGGAGGGAATCCCGACATCCAGTTTTGACTCTAAACAAATAAATCAAGAACAAAGAAGAAAAAAACTCAACTTGACTTGACTACTTTGGATAAACTGATGCGTCAAAACCTGAAGGCCAGATGTCTAACTCACTCGACTCTCTTGACTTATTTTATTACTACCAGATCTGTGAGCAAAATAAAATTATAATAGGCAGGTAAATTAGTTGGCATATCATTGTTCCGTGCGTTTGGTGGCATTCTCTTCTAATGCTCCCTTTCAAATCATAAGTTTCCCCAAAGCTATAGTGGTTAGTCTCAGTACTTAAGCCATCAGCCTCTATCAATTTGCATTGCCCCTTTTTTTCTTTACTCTCTTTCTTTGAACAAGGCTCCCAAAAACTAGTCTTTGTCAATTTCTATCTGTTTCTCCTTTTCTTGGGCCTTCCTATAGCGTCGTATAGTTGTGAACCTAAGGGTGTAGTGAATTTTGGTCCGCTCGACATCCCTCCATTTCAACAGTTCCCTTTTATTGAAGTAATCAATGAATGGAAATTTCCTTTTCCAAGTAGTCTAGATAGATTCATAGATATCGGCTATCTCTCAGTCTTCTATCTTTGAATAGCATACTGAACATGCCCTAGTCTCTTCTTCTTGTTTTTTATCTTTTTCTTTCCTCTCTCTATCGTCTCCCTTTTTCTTCTTCAAACTCACCCTCCCACCATTGGTTCTCCACAAACTGGGACCTATTAGAATTGGCGAGGTGGCCTCGGAAGCCTTTCTCGACAGCATCCATTCCCAAGAAGTCGACATCCATGGATTCTGGCAACTCTACTTCTAGCTTTGGTTCACTAGCAAGTATAATGAACTTGCTAGGGTTATATGCCTCCATGGATTGGCATTACCTCTCTATTACAGTGACTTCAGACATTTCTTTAGTTGGTTCTATTTTTCCAAACAAGAGCTCCACCCATTCCATTTCTGTAAGCCCGCCTTCCCCCTCTAGGAGCACCATTCATTTCAATTCTTTCAATTTTGCATTCAACCCCTCTACTCAAGCCATAAATATTGCTAGGAAATAAGGGTCATACTCTTTTAACCCTTGTCCAAGGGCGTTTATTCTTATTTCCTCAAGTATAGGTACTAGTCCCTTGGGCAGGTTAGCAGAGACAATGTATTGGCTAGTATAAAAAAATGGGATGGTCTGCATGAAGTGATGTTAGATAAAGGTATGGCTTTGTCATGGTTGGCAGGTTATACTTTGTTTTGGGAGTGGTATGATTTGGCTATCAATGAGGTCTTAGATTTTATGGTAAAGGCGGGAACATTGGTCAGTTTTATGGCTGACTTGTTGGTGAAAGGCACAGTATAGGGTAGAGGGTTTGACAAAGGTTCAAGTCTAGGGGTTTCAAATACCCTTTTTCCTTGAGGATTTAAAAGGCTCTAGATAGTGACATGCAGAGTGGATGGAAGGCCCTCTAAGTAGAGTCCTGACACAATCCCTGGTGGATTTGCACAGTTAGTGCTTGCATGATTTTGGCTTTCCATCTTGCAACATTATCACTAAAGTCCTTTCGCAATTCTAGCGGTAGTGATGCAGCCATATAGGCTTGCAGCTTGTTTTGAATTTGGATCAAAGCATCCATAGTTATGGTTGATGCGTCCATAAATGTATGGACCAGATCGACCATTTCTAAGACTTGCATCTTCAAGGTTTCAAGTTTGGGATCTTGAAGAGTTCTCGATTTGGGCTTATGAATCTTCCTCTCTAACAACTTGAGTGAGGCAAATATGGGCTTTCCATAAATTATGTCCTAAGTATAAGATAGACAATGAAGTCTGACCCACTTAGCTTGGAGAACTTCCATTTCTAAGAGCGATGTTTGCAACAACCCTGAGAATAGGTGAATAGACCTAGTCAATTTTGATTTACACTTACCATTGAATCCTCATAATCATCATCACCACCCATTAGGTTATAGTTGCCCAATCAAGGAAATTTTGAGGAATTTTAAGGGTCCTTACCAAAGTGATCAACTTTAAACAACTGCCTTTTTTCCATTATTTGTTGTTTTACCAAAGAAGATGCCCCATTTCTATTTTAGAATCATATGATCAAATTACATCTCCTATATTTTTTTTTCAAAAAATATTTTTCAAAGTAAAATCCCTTTTCTTTTCTTCTTTTTTTTTTTTTTTTTTTTTCAAATTTCAAAGTTTCCCTCTTCCTTTTTTTTTTTTCCAAAAATTTGAGGAGTTCGGATTTTATTCCAAGGAATCAATCAAACAAATATCCTTTAGCCAACTACGCTCTAGAGGAAGTCAAATTTTATTTAAAATGATAGACTTGATCATCACCTCCTCATCTACCATTTTCCTATAAAATCAGAGTTCACACCAAAGTTATTAACCCAAAGATTTTTACTTGATGAAAAGAACATTCCATAATTTCTGAACTCTAATCAAATTTTATTTAAAAATTTTCTAAGGAATTTCAAATTTTATTCCAATAAATCAATCAAACAATCATCTTCTAGTTAAATGCCTCCTAAAGAATTTCAAAATGAGAGACTTGGTCATCACCTCCTTGTCTAACATTTTTCCATAAAATTCCTTCCAAAGTCAACAACTTAAAGATTTTTATCTAATCAAGAACTTTCCATGATTTCTAAAGTTCTACTCATAATTCTTCAAAATTCTTTCCTCCCAAGGAATTTTGGATTTTATTCCAAGTGTCTAATCAAATAATTGTCTTCTAGTCAAATATCTTTTAAGGGAATTGGAATTTTGTTTCAAAATGGAAGACTTGGTCACCACTTCTTTGCCTACCATCTTTCAGTAAAATTTGAAATTCCCCCCAAAATCAATGACCTAAATATTCTTATTCAATCAAATACCTTCCATAATCTCCAAGGCACTACGTATGTTGGAAAGTTTTTTTGTTTTTTAGAAGTTGTCTCTTGATCACATATTTTCTTGGGGATTTAAATTTTGAAAAGACAATTATTCTTAGTTGATCACTAAGGTAGGAATTCAAATTCAAACTCAAATTCTTTAATTTGGGAAATCATCCCCTAATTTTTCACAGAATCTTAATCAGAATCCAATCACTCCCCATATTTTTGTAATTGAATAAACTGTCCCAAATAACTTAGACTGCCCCAGAATCAAATCACTGCCATTTTTTACTCTCCAGATTTTTGGAATGAAATCACTGCTTTTCTGATTGTTGATCTTGAAATCAAATCAAACCATTTTCATTCAAGACAAGATACCATATAAGCGCATAATTTGCATTCATGCCTATTTGGAAGTAGGGTTGCCTTGTCCTAATTTTCGAAATAGGATCTAAGATTCACTAAATCATACAAAAAGGCAACATTGCAATCCTAGAAGAGTTGGTATCTTGTCCTAGTTTGGAAGGTGTTAATGCTCTCTATATGCAAAAGGTAGGTTTCATCACAAAAGGGTACATCAATTATTACTATCAATAAACTTCTCATTCCACAAGAAAATGATCAAACAGTACTAATAGCATAATCTGACGCTTGCCTTATTGACATAACATAGCCCACGAATAGTGTCTGGGATATTATGCAATAAGGCAGGTTTTCTTAGTTCTAAAATGATGCAATACAATTAACAATTAACCACAAAATTCATAAAATAGAAATTTTCAAGTCAAACTCATTTAATTTCCCTAGCGGAGTCACTAACTGTGGGCGCCGTGTCTTTTTCAAGTCTAAGGCATGCATCCCACATCGACTTGCTTTGTTGACATAGAGTCTCCACTTGATTTTTAAAGGAAAATTAAGAAACCTTTAACGATGAAAACAAAGTTAAGGCCTAGTCCATCATAACCAAGAACATTCTGGGTTTGAGAGCTTAGGTACAAACAGGGAAGTCCATTTACATGGAAGCACCCCCTTTTCCCAATCCGAAGATTGGCCTCTACTCACTCTCTATTTTATGATTTTAGTGGTCAATTGTTCACAAAAATTCATTTTAGACCTAAACCCCTTAACTACCTAAAACCAAAAATTCATTTTAGACCTAAACCCCTTAACTACCTAAAACTATGTTATTGGAGTAAAAATGAACATCATATATTTTAGATTGAATGAATAAAGCCATATTTTATTTTTATAAAAAATGGCTTTCCATTAAAAGTGGATTTTTGACAATCCATGACATTACACACAAACTAAAATACACAACATTCATGAAAACATACAAAACACACAATTTTGCATATAAAGAGTATAGAAACTTGCATTATTTAAAGGACAATGCAAATAACACAGATGCTGAGAAGGACAAAGAAACTTACCTGGATGCCCACTTCCGCGTCTTGCATGCACAAAGTAAATAAAACCTAGACATGCAACTAATCATACAAAATATGTACCTAGGCCTGGTTTAAGGGTTCTAATATGATTTAATGCATGAAAGACAAGTAACACATAGAATAATGCAAAACTAACCTACATAATGCTTAAATCGGGACATGCATGCTAATTATATGATTAAAACAAACCTAAAAGGACGCTGTTGTTAATAAAAATGAATAAAGCATACGAGAAACTAAGAGAAACCAAAGAGCTACATGATGGGAGGATGAGCTAGTACCCTAACATGCTTTGAATACTGAAATAAAAGACTAAAGATACTGAAATTAAAGAAAAGATGAGAGATTACCTGCTGTCTTGAAGAAAAGGCAAGCAAAGGCGAGAAAATCTTGTTTTCTTGCTTGCAAACCTCCCTCAAGCTTAGGTTCTGATTAGAGTTCATGCTCTTCAAGCCTTAGGATGTTTTCAGAAGTTCAAAGTTGCCTTAGGGCATGTTATTTTTGGAGCTAAGGCCAAAAGGAGGAAGGAGGAGGTGTTCTACTCTTAAAAACCTTTGAAAAGTTTCAAATTTTTTAACATCTTCAAAGAGAGGAGAAGGGGCTCTATTTATAGAGTTGGGGCAAGCCTCTGAAACTTTTCTAGGGTTTCTTCGCTTCCCCCTCCGCCATTCCCACCAAAATTGCACCAAAATGGAGTTTCCAAAAATAACTCTGCGATGCTTCAATCTGCACACATACAAACCAAGTGTGCACTATAGACACCCCATTTTTTACCACCCTTATGTCTTGGGCGCCACCAATTGCTCACCCGATGATGAATTTGTATATGCTTGTCGAATGCTCGAAATCCTCAGTAGAAAGCCTCAACTTTGAGCCTTAGAAACATACAAAACTTGTGCCTTGTTTTGGACCAAAAAGTAGTTTTTCAAGCCCAACTATTCAGGGACTTGCAGGCCCACTATTAATGGTCGACCGCCCCCTATTAGTGGCCTGCTAGCCACTAATACAAAAATCGGATATTTTTGACCAGTTGTCTCCACAGATACATGCATCATTCCACCTGTGTTTGTACGGATATTTCCGAGGGTCTCTCATATATTTCTATATATAGATGACCCTCTCTTATGATATGGGTCGGAAAAATTTTTGGAGAAAATTTTGTGAAGCAAAGTGGGAAATTGTTTCTCTCTCTACAGTTCTCTCTCTCTCTCTCTCTCTCTCTCTCTCTCTCTCTTGCACCTTACATACTCTTGACCTATACTCTCCAAACCAAAACTAGAGGGTTCTTTGCTAAGGTGTTTGGCTTGCTTCTTAGCTCTTGAGAGTGTTGGATTGGTGGTTTGTAACTTCAAAAGGGTCATTCCTCTTCAAAGGTATACACCCTAGCTCATTTGTACCCTTCCTTTTGCATCTTTTTTTTGTTGTTTTTGGGCTATTTTTCACCTGTATTTATGGGCTAAAACTTGTGGTTTAAGGCCATTAAAGGTAGAGGGGGTGGATCACCTTTCTTTGCACCTTACTTCTTAGGCTTTTACCCTTGTGTTTCCCATCTTTCCATTATCTTTTTTTGAGCTTTTAAACACTAAATCTCAAAGTTTTTTCAGAGGCTAAAATCATGTTTTGAAGTACCAAAAATGGAGGGGTTAGCCTCCCCTCCTTGTGCTTGTTTACTAGCTTAAATTCGTCCATATTGTAGCTAATGTTTTCAAGCTTTTTCATGTGAATTTCAGCACTGTTTTAGTGTATATTAGGATTGTTTTTATATGTTAGCTTCATTCATACTTTGTATAGTAGGCTTGTAGTGTAATGGTCCTCATAGGTTTGGTGTTTTAGGCCTTAGACATCAACCTATTTGAGTTGATAGCATTTATTTCAAGCTTTCCATACTTGTGATCATCTTTAATCACCTCTGCACCCCTCTTATTTCTTGGTTCCTTTTGTTGCCTTGAAAGTTGTTTTAAACCAATTGCCTGTTTAAGTTTGAGATAGAGATATTGTGCTTAATGGTTTAATCCCTTTGGGGGTTCATTACCAACGGCATGGTATCTCTCTCACGCCCAAAACAACCCTTTGTTTGACAATTCTTTCCATTAGTGGACTTAGTGCTCATTATTGGACTTAATGAATTAATGAATGGAAAGGTAATATAGAGGTAACAAGATAATAACATAATTTGGTGTTCAATCGGATGTTAATTGAACACATGGAGACTTGAGTCATTTCATACTTGTTAGTGATGAAATGGTTCAAGTTTCCAAAGTCAACCACTTCCCTTGATCAAATCATGATAGGGAGGAGGCTTGTGAGTCTTTCATTGTGCATTTATGAAAATTGTATCCCTTGGCTCATAAGTCATCACGTAATGAAATTGCGACGATTGATTGCTTGTGAATAGAGCCTACCCCTCCTTTGAGCTATTTAATGATAAGGAGAGGCATGGTGGACGGACATCCCCTGAGAATGCCCTATTTGTGCTCTGTTTGTTATTTGTTGCAGCAGGAGAAACCCAACATTAGTTTTAAGGGGCGGCCAACCACCATTTTCTGGCCTGCCGGCCACTTTTGTCCACCAAGCAGTACCCTTTTTTTTCTTTTTCTTTTTTTTACAGAACAAAGTAGAGGCTGAGGCAAAACAGTGCAAGTTTCTAGCTGCAAAATAGAACCCTCTTGACAGCAAAACGGGGGCATTTTCGTGTGGAAAATCCTTTTGCATGCATAAGTCCTTTCATTGATCCTCGGGACCCGTTGAATGGTGGATTTGTAATTAATTAGTTAGTTTCAATTCCCTAATTTTGGTATTGTAATAATTAGCTAGAATAGCTAGTTATGTGTTGCATTTAATTATTTAGCTAGAATAGTTAGTTAATTTGTAGTGTTGTAATAATTAGTTAATTACCTAGAATAGTTAATTTATTTTGGGTATTGTAATAGTTAGTTAAATTAGGTACTTAATTAGCTAGTCCATTTATTTGGACCCTCCTGCGTGAGGGCAAAATATGTAATAATGTGTATGTCTTCCAACCCCACATCTTTCTCCCTTTTATTTATCCACTTATGATGGATAGTGTAGCACATCATGTTTTTTTTAGCATTTCCCATGTTTGCATCCATTTGTCTTGCATGAATTGAGACTCGGTTCATCATTGTAACAGGCATTGTTATTTATTACTTCTTTGAAAACGTGCTTAAACTGCATGCTATCAAATTGATTCACATGCCATACTAGTAGCCGAGCCTATTAATAGCATAATGCACGTGTTGCATTAGGCATCTTTCATTAGTTAGGATCATGCATTTTTCTAACTATTTTCTCTCTTTTGGCTCACCTCGGGAATTGGGGTAAGCTTTACTGCTTTAGCATATCGCATGAGTGTGATTGTTGCCATGTTTAGCATGCTTGCCATGAGGCTAATTGCTTAAGTGCTATACCTGTTTGAATGCCTGTGGATGAAGGCTAATTGCTTGAATTGGAATAATTTGAGTAATGTGCATATCAGATCACTTTTTCAAGTGGTACATATTCAAAACAATTTTCAAACAAAACATGAAATCAAAGTGTTCCAATTTTTGAAAAGTAGTCTATACTTGTGTGCAACACATAGTAACAATAGCCTAATAAATCAAAACAAGAACATATAATGTAAATAAGAATCACATCATGATTAGTAGAGGCCGATCTTTGATCAGGCAAGTGGGGTGCTAAATTCATGACCTTTCCCTCTCATATCTATGTTCCCAAGCCGAGACACTTTGGTGATGATAGATAAGTGGCCTTTAGCACGAGTCTCGGGTTTTCTAAATTTTTCAAAAATATTTAGGTGGCGACTCTGTATCTAGCAAAGCAATCCATTTTTGGCATTTTTTATTCAAAATCAATTTTCCAAAAGATTTGCCAGATTTGGACTCATTTGTGTTTATCTATTTCACATTGCACTTGTGGAATCAGATTTAGAACCATGGGAGTTCGAATTGTAGGGTATCGTATCCAAAAGGAGCACAAAAAACAAGCATACGCATGCGCAACGATTGTGCGCGCACTCAAATAATGTACGCACTCACATCTAACGTGCAAATGTGCATTTTGCCTTAGTAGACGTGCCATGCATACATGCACAAGTACGTGGTCCTGGCTTGCTATGGTACAAGTAAGCTCGAGTTCCATCCTGATCAATATTTTTGATAAAACGGGTCACTAATTTTGAAAAAATATGATCAATCAAAGCATAATCGAGCTTTCTAGGATCAAGAAGTTGGTTTTTAGCTAAAACATGAGTCCAAGGGTAAAATGGTCATTTTTGCAACAAGTTGGTTTTTGGCCAAAATAGGTTTGTACAGCAACTCTAAACAATCCTTTAAACATTCTAAAGATGAAGCAAGTACCATTTCATCACCAGGGGGCTTGCAAGCACTCGAAGTCTTAGGGTTTGTCAAATGAGGTGTCTACATTGGGCTAACATATGACTCTTGTAGTTCTTATGGTCTCACACTTCGACCATGGAGTTGTGTTG
Organism: Camellia granthamiana; assembly: GCA_036172215.1. NCBI lineage: Eukaryota > Viridiplantae > Streptophyta > Magnoliopsida > Ericales > Theaceae > Camellia > Camellia granthamiana. The sequence continues at coordinate 103,785,394 of CM069916.1, read as the reverse complement.
GGCCACTGTATGGCTTTAGATTTGTTTCTAGACTCTTGAAGTGCTTTGGCTCACTAGATGGCCTTAGTTGTTTGTAGTTCCTGGTTTGATCAACTTGAGTTGGTTACTTGTGTTGCCTCAAGTAAGCTCTGATTGCACTGGCCCCTTCTAAATAAGGGTTTATTGGTGTCCTTTGAAATAGAAAAGGGCCATCTTGTTCCTTATACTTTGCCATGACTGGCCCATAGATACATGGATCCACTTCATCATAAAGCAGCTCATTTCTATTGAAAATCTACAAGTCATTCAGGCCTATGGTGTTAAACCTTAGGCCATAATCTCTCAATTGTTTATGCACTTTATCAGCCACAATGGCATGTGTCTTTTCCCTCTCAGTACCACACCTTAAATAGATAAATTTATCTGGGTTGGCAACTAGCATTTTACCTTCACCAATTACTTCTTGCTTCTCTTTGTGAATTCTCTCTAATTCACTCAACAAAATTCTTGGGCACTTACTCTGATTACCCAGATTGGCAGACACTACATTAATGTCCACCACTTCTGGAAAAAGGTTGCTATCGACATCCATAACTCCCTTATCTTTCTCAGAATATTTGATGACACAATTGCAAAAGGTTGCTGTAGACACCCCATTTTTGACCGCCCTTAAGACTTGGGCGCCACTGATTGTTTACTTGGTGATGAAAGTTGTGCAGTGCAAATGTTCAATTTCTTCGGCAAGGAGAGAGTCAAATCCAAACCTCACACCCCATTTTTGGACCAAAGCCTTTTGACTAAAACTATTTTAGACCTTAAAACTCTCTCTTTCAAAATAGTTTTTGAAAATGATTCTACGATGTTCTGAGGCTCGCATTTCGTTAAATGTTGCGCTTTTTGGTAAATCGAGCACGGACAAAGTAGAAATGCATGAAAGAGAGGTGAACTCTTTGGAAAAATCTTTAAAACATCTTTTTTAGAGGTTTGGACTTGAAGAAAAGAAGAGGAGAGGGAAGAAACCAAGTTGGGGAAGAAGTTAGGCTTGAATCGTTGAGAGAAAGTCGAACGACCCTCGCTAAATTGGGCCTATCCATTTGTACGCTTGGATTTCAGCTATGAGGCCACCATCGTTAGAAAGTGGACTTCTAGGGCTTCATTTTTCACTCAAGAATCTCCTCAAGCCGAGGCCAGATAAGGGAGATATGGCTGGTTGATTTAGGCATCAATCTAATTGAGCTGAAAATGAGCAACCTTCACTAAAAGAGGCATAACTTTTTTCACACTTGGAATTTGGATGTGAGCCTACCACCATTGGAAATCTTACTTCCGGGGCTTCAATTTAGGCACAAGAATGACCTAAAATGGAGTCCAGACGAAGGAGATATGCCCATTTGAAGTCAAGCCTAAAAGCAGATTTTTGGTGGCCAACCGGCCACCATCAGTGGACGGCCGACCACCACAAGTGGATGACAGGCCACCTCAAGTGGCCGACGGCTTTTTTTCCCCTTTTCAGCCTTGTTGGCCCCGTTTTGGCACTTGTCGGCCACTTGTTCCCCTCACCGACCACTTGAAGTGCACGATTGGCTAGAGAAGGTGGCCGGTCGGCCACCTGAAGTGGCCGATGGCCATTTTCCTGCTTTATCAAATATTTCATGTGCCAGCTGTTGGTCATTGAAAGCCTCCACCATACACGTGTATGGATGGATTCAAGCAAGCTTTGGCTTGCATTTTCTATATAAGGGGAAGTCCCTCCCCCATTTTGGGGGTTCAGAATTTTTGTGAGCAAATTTTCACTCTCTCTCTAGAATCCTCTCTCTCTTCTTGTTTTAGGCTTGAAAGTGAGTTTTCTTCACATATTTGCACACAACCCCTTAACCAAATTGGACTACCTTGTTGCTGAGGTGCTTGGAGGTCTTATTTGGGTTGTTGAAGGTTGGTTTTGGCTCAGAAGTTGCTGTTTTGTTGCTATGCTTCAAGGGTAAGGCTTTACCCTCTTTAAAGCTTATTTTTGTACATTGGTTTGGTCACCCTTGCATGCTATTTTTGGCCTAGTTGTCAACTACAAAAACCTCTATTTTTAAGTGTTGAAAATGGTAATTTGAGGCCCTTTTGGAGTTAGGGGTGTTCCCCCCCCCCTCTCTTTTGTGGCTTATTTGCTAAGCTTTGTGCCATCTTTTAAAGCTTTTAAAACAATCTTTTTTTGGCCTTTAAACCACTGAATTCCAGGGGAATTTTAGTGGTAGAAAGTTTGTTTTAAAGTCCAAAATGGGAGGGGATGGCCTCCCCTCCTTGTCTCTCTATGCCATGCCTTGTTAGCACTACAAAGTAGCATGTTTTTGTGGCTTGTGCTAGCTTAGTTCAAGCATGTTTTTGACCTTGTTTCAACATGTTTTAACTCTGTTTTTGGCTAGTTTGGCCATTTGTTACTTACATCTTGCATTTGTAGTGTAATCATGCTTACTGGCCTAGCATACTTGATGATTTAGCCTATCATTCATCTTGTGTTGGTTTGATTTTAGCATGTTTTTGTCACTGATTTAGCATGCTTTAACTTTGTTTTGAGTGGTCTTGGTCGCATGAGGCTTGCTTTGTATAGCTATAGTGTAGTTAGCTTCACTAGCCTTGTGTTTTGAGGCCCTTAGCATGCTTTGCTTGAGTTGTTGGCATGTCATAGCATCATTTCACACTTGATTTCAGTGCATGTAGCCTTGCCACACTCTCACATATTCCACTCTTTCATCACTTTTGAGAGTTGTGCCCTATGCCGTGTTTATGAGCCAATATATGAGCATGTTTTTCTTGCTTTTCATGCTTCCATCTCAGCATGTTTTTGCCACTGTTTTGGCATGTTTGAGATCTGTCTAGGGCTGGTTCGGCCATTTGAGTTTGATGTTGCATGGTTCTAGTGTAAAGCTCTTCACTAGTTTTAATGCTTAAGTCCCCTAACATGTTGTACATGAGTTGTTTGCATGTTAGAGTCTTGTGTTTCATGACATTTCAACACTAAAAGCATCTGCAATCTCCCCCATTTCTTCATTTTTTAAGTTGATTTGAGGGTTGCTTGGCCTTAAGCTTGTGTTTAAGCATGAAGTAGGGTTTGTGCTCGAATGGCTTTAACCCTCTTTTGAGGGTTCCTCCTAGTCAAAGGCATAATCCCTCTTATGTCCTAAACCACCCTTTTGGTTGACCCCTCTCATTAGAGGACAATCACTTAGACTTAACCGGTTAATGAATGGCTCGGTAACATAAAATGTGTAGACAAGAATTGAACCAAGTAAAACTAGTGCAAGATAAGCATTTGTGTTATATTACATGTGTTTGGATCAGACGTTAATCCAAACATAAGAAATGTGGGATGTTTCATACTCAAATTGATGAAACGTGTCACATTTCTTAGTCGCTAACACCCTTGATCATGTATGATACGGTGGAGGCTCTTTGTGTATTGTTTGTGCATTCACTAAGCTTGTACAAGCTTGGTTCTTTGGCCATCATGCATTAAGATGCTTGATTGGTGGCTTGAGAGCCGAGTGCCACTCTCCTTTGAGCTTGAGACATGATAAGGAGGTGGCAGCACATCATTTCCTTGCAAATGCATTATCTTGGTTCTATTATTCTCTATTGCAGCAAAACCAGCATTTTGGGAAAGGAGATAGCCCGACCGGCCAGTGGCAGTAGCCGACCAGCCAGTTGGAGTGGTCAGCAGCCACTTTTGGTGGCTGACCTGCCACCAGTTCATTTTGGTGAAAAAAATGTTTCTGTTTTGAGGCAAAAGCAGTCTGGAGTTGGTACAATGTTCAGAAAACAGAGGCGAGTGCAAACAGAGACAACCGACGGCAAGGCGATGAATTTGCGGGATGACGCCAATCGAGCATACATGTATCCCTCGCCCGCGAGGCCATTTTATTGCTTATGATTAGTTTGTGTAATTAATCATTCAATTCGTTTTCTAATATTTTAATTAGCTTAGCATAGTTAGTTGTTCAATTCAATTAATTAATTGGTTTGTAATAATTAGCTTAGTTTATTCATTCGGACCCTCCTTCGCGATGGCGCAATGTTCTAATAAGCGTACATGTGTGTGTGCATGTCTTTCAACCCCACGTCTTTTTCCCTTTTATTTATCCGCTTTCGGTGGCTAGATTAGGGCACGTTTTGATTAACACACCTTATGCTTGCATGTTTGCATCATTCATTTGTATTGTATGCACTGGGCTCGGCGCATCATTCAAACTGCATTGTATTTCAATACTAATTTGAATACGTGTTTCAAAGTATGTTATCAAATTGTTGCATTCATATGCCATCTTAGATAGCCGAGCCTATTTAATTTCATTTTTGCATGTGTTGCATTAGGCATTTTAGCATAGTTAGGATCATGCATTGTTTTCTAACTAGCTTTTGTTTTGGCTTGGAGTACACTGTAAGTTTTTACGCTTTAGCATACTTGCATGAGTGTGAGTGTTGCCATGTTTCGCATACTTGCCATGAGGCTATTTGCTTAAATGATTAACTGCATGAATGCCTGTGGATGAAGGCTTGGTTGCTTGAATTGGAACAATTCATCAAATGTATGTTTTAAGCCCACTTTGCGAAGTGGCAAAATCATCATGTTTTAAGCCCACTTGAGGGTGGCAAATCCACGCTTTAGCCCACTTGAGAGTGGCACTTTCAAACCATTTTCGAAAACAAACATGAGTCGTTTTGTTCCAATTCTCGTGATTGAGTCTATACTTGTATGCTGTGCGCATCACATAGTAAGTTAGCTAATAAACCGGATAAGAACACATGTGTTTATAATACAACATATCATGTTAGTAGAGGCCGATCTTTTGATCGGGCGAGTAAGGTGCTCATTTCAAGACCTTCCCCTCTCGTACCCAAGTTCTCTAGCCGAGGAAACTTTGGTGATGACAGACACGTGGCCTTTGGCACGAGTCAGGGTTTCCTAAATTTCCCAAAAATAAAATATTTAGGTGGCGACTCTTTAATCTGGCAAAGTAGTCCAGTTTTGGCATTATTTGATTCAAAATTGATTTTTCAAAACCAATTACCGGATTGGACTCTTTGGTGTTTATCAGTCTCACATTGCACTTTGTGAGAATAGATTCAGAACCGTGACAGGAGTCCGAACTGTAGGAGACCAATTCGCGCCCTCTCCGAAAAGGGGGCGCGCAAAGAAAGTCTGGTTTACAGTTGCACAATTGTTAGTTGAATACTTGAATAAATAATGCCATTTACAATATCCCATGCCAACTCTATCCCTATCTTTTAGGATGTTGTGGCAATGAGACAATGTTAAAAATTTACTAGCCAATAACTCATCAAACAAAGCATCTTCCTTTGACAAGTCAAAGAAATACTATCAATGAGTTATTGCAACATTTTTCTAACTGGTTGTGTGGATGGCATGTGTACTGATTTTTATGCCTTTCTTAAGATCTCACAAGTCATTGGTGTCTTGTCCACTACTTGGGCAATGTTAATGTCTATTTTAGTCTCAAACTCAATGTCCTGATAATAAGTTCCCCGAAATGAAGCCCTTGTTTGCTGCTCTTCTCTAAGGATAGACTCGTAGCTAGTTGCCCTAGCATATAACTCAAACAAGTCCCTAAAGTCTATTCCCTCAAACTTCTTTCTTAATTTGAAATCAAGGTCATTTTGTGCCAATCTTATCCCCTTTATCTCAGGCATATAAACATGACACCTATTCTTGGCCTTTTTAAACCTGTCGATATACTGTTCAACAAACTCTCTTTATTTTTGTTTAAATTTAAACAAATTTACCATGGTTACATCAGGTTCAATTATATAAAATTGAGCATGAAATTGGCTTTCTATATCCTGCCATATATGAACTGAGTTCTTTGGCAAGTTAATGAACCATGTAAAAGTCACCTTTGAAAGTGAGTGTGGGAAAAGTTTGAGTTTTAAATTGCCTGTATTCCCTGCTTCCCTACATTGTAAAGTAAATCTACCTATGTTGTGACGACCCCACCACTATAATATTTGGCATTTAATTAATAAAAGAGATTTGGATTTTAATTAGTCCTTATTCTGATTTAATTTGGGAATTTATGATAATTATTCAACCTAATTCGTAAAAGGTTTGATTAAGGATTTATTTTGGAATTAGAATTTGGAAGCCTAAATGGCTTAAGGAAGTGAAATTGATGAGCTGAATCAGTTAATTTCAAGTATTGGACCATATGAGAGTATAATTAAATATTCGGTTCAGTTTAGTAAAATTGAGACTCGATTCATTGGGTCCGAATTAGAATTAATTGAGCCAATTTGGTTATAAGAATTAGTAATTGTGATTATGTTAAATTAAATTCAGTTATGAGGTGTCCATTTTGAGTATGTAAATTATTAAGAAGAATCTTAAGTTTAAGCTGAAATTGAAGACTTGAATGATTTGAGAAACCAAAAGTGATGATGACAATAAGTTTAATTTGATATCTAGAGCCTTTTGGGAGTTTGATTAAAAATCTGATTTAGATTGGTAAAAATTAAATATAATTAATTGGGCCTTAATTGAAGTCCAAGAGACTAATTAAATTATGTGGGATTTGTTATTAGTTGCAATTAATTAAATTATGTGCTAATCAAGAGTTATTAGGACTAAGTGGTGTTTAGTTAACCTAATATGTAATTAATAGACTAATCTAATGCTGCTCAACTTACCACGTTGGTGTATGGTGAAAAGAATGTGAGATTGTTCTAGAATTAAGTAGAGAGACCTAATATTGTGCTGGAATTCATAAATTAAAGAGAAAAGTGTATGCCTATTCATTGTGTTGCTTGAGACAAGTGTCCTACTATCTAATAATAAATAATAATAAAAGAAGTGATTGAAGCCAAGAAGGAAGAAGTGATATGTATTAGAGTCTTTGGTTCATCAATCAGTTTGGCTAGAGAGAAATCGAGAGAGAGAGAGAGAGAGAACCCACTGGCTAGAAATTTTGGAAGGAAGAAGAACAACTCAAGTCTTGTGTTGAAATTGGAACAAGTAAACTCAAGAAATTCAACCATTGAAGACTTAAGGTAAGGAATTAAAGCTCAAATCTTGTAGATAAATCATCTAGAAGCTAAAGTTAAGAGGTGATTGGGTTCAATTTCATGTAAATAAAAAGAAAATGAGCAAGATGATGAAGAAATGGAGTTAGGTTCAAATTTATGGAAGTTAAATTGGGAATTAATTATGTTGAGTTTGATTTTTATAGTCTTACATGAGTTTGAGTCTAATCTCTACATGCATGAACAAATTCTTCAAATTTTGATACTCTAATTGTACATGCAACAAAGATTCTATGAATTGACTTCATGTCTTGATGAAACAAAAACTAAGTTTTGGAAAATTATGAGTTTATGAACAAATGAGACTAATGTTTAAATTAAAGGAGTTTTGATATAAATGGTTTAAAATTGATCATATTTTCTTGATTATTTAAGAGTTTGTGTGTTTTTAGACAAGCCATGTATGAAACCAAGTTTTGAAATTATATTTTGAAAGTTTAATTTATTTATGAGTTTGAAATTGGGTTTGATATGAAGAAAATTAATTTGGATAAATCAAGAAATTAATTATGATTTAAAATTTGACAATCAAGAATTGACTTGATTTTGATTTGAATTTCATACTTGCAAATATTTTTCTAAGAGCTTGTAGCTTTAATTTTATGTTTTGTAAGAATGGAAGAAAAGTATTGAAATCGTTAAATTCATGGAGATTTGAGCTAAGAGCTAGAAATAACCTTATATACATGTTTTTGGGAGTGTTTTTGTACATTAGAACATGTCATGCATGAAATTTGGAAGTTTAAACGTGTGTTTGAAGCTTAACCAGAATTCTGGAAATTTCATAAATTCAATAAACTGCTTGAGCGACCAAAAGGTGGCTCGAGCGCACATTACGAGCATCTGGTACTTTTGCAGACTAAGGGGTTCGCTTGAACGACCAATGTTGCGCTCGAGCGAAGTGCCCTATTTTAGGAAATTTTGAAACATTGTACTATGTTTCAATTTTTGTTCTCTTCCATTTCTGAGCATTCTTAGGCATACATTGAGCATTCCAAATGAACTAAAGAGTTAGAAAGGAGCCTAAGAAAGTTAGACAAATAAAAGAACGGATTGAATTATATTGTGATTCAATTTCTGTATGTGTTATAAATTGTGTAGGGTCAACTCTAAAGACGAATCAGCCAACTGAACACTATGAGTAATATCTTAGTAAAGATATTTTCATATGTTACTTTCTGAATGCTATCTATGTGGTAAGTCTTTTCGAACTTATGATTTCAAACTATGAATGAGTGTTCCATTTGTTCAATTCGTGTAAGTATGGAAAGAAGTGATGGGCGAAAGGTCATTTTATATACATGAGATGGGCCTGAGGCTATTTGTTATGTTTGATAAAGTGGGCCTAAGGTCACTCGGTGTATGAATACAATAAGGTGGGCCCAAGGCCGTTTAGTACGATTAACAAGATGATTGGACGAGAGGTCGTTTTGAATATGAAAACAGATATGAGCATGATCATGAATATGAATACAAGAACGAATATGAATATGAATACGAACATGATAGAGCCGAGGTTGTTCAGTACATTTGTTATGATGAACTGGTCATTGTTTATAAATGGATCCATTAGACCTAAGGACATATTAAGAATGAATTTGATGGTCCTAAGGTCGTATCATGAATGAATATATTGGACCTAAGGTCATTTTGCCTCTTTGACATTGTCACGCCCCACTTTTTATTACTCGGAATTTATTACCAAAGCCTTTAACAATGGATTCAATTTCAGAGTTAGCATACAGAAGCTTATTACAATGACAAGAAATACAACAATAAGGGTTCTCTCATACGGACATAAAATGGATGCACATAAATTATAATTAAATAAATTGCCCGCAGGCTTAAATTTTCCAAGGCAATAGCCTGGTTACACAAAATGGTCTCTCGGACCCATACACGTTTAGCCCTTGGCTTTACAAAGTTTGCAACAAGAAAATAAAAGAGCTGTTTACTCTCTACAAAGGAATATCCACGCCCTCAGTTCGGTAGGATCACCACATCTTTACCTACACCAAATCCTATAGGGGTGAGCATAAAGCCCAGTAGAGAATTCTAACAAAGTATATATAGTTATGCAAACACTTCAATGATCATGCAAACATCAATACCATGCCATGCACCTATTAAAGAAAATTCCATTCATGCTCTTTTTAAAGATTACCAACTTCCAATAAAAACTTGCAATTCAACACATTTCCAAAACTTTCAATTCTTTTATCAATAGGGGTGGTAAATACGACACTGGTAATCCCTAGGCTAGTGTCTGCAAGTAGACTCTACGAGTACTACCAAACTGTCATTTTTACTGGTATTAACCGGAAGGCTCGACACCTATTCGCGCGGTTTTCTGGTCTTTCACCATGGACGCTCAGGCCAACTTGTCAAAGTCATCTACACCCCCTCACTGGACTTACCAACATATTTACCCCTTTCACATTTCCGTTGACCTTATTACAATACAATTCTCTTTCATGAAGTAAATGAATTCAATCTAAATATACCATGCATGATAGTAAATCAAATGAATATGCAATGCAACCGTTTCACCATGTCTTATGGGAAAATTCTCTAGTCATTCCAACCACCTTACCACACAATTCCATTCACCATTTCCATGTTCTTCCAACCAATAGTCAAGAGTTTATTAACATTTGACCACGTGCAACTATACAACCACAACCCATGCTCTTTTAACATTTACTTCCATTTAAGCCAATGCAACATGTAGATGCTAATCTCTACTCTCAAAATCTTTTGTTGTATAAAATGTTTCTCTATCGATAAAAAGGATTACATCTATGTATATATGTAGACATTCATACCCATCTAACATTTCATGCACATTAATGACAATATATCAAGGGAGAATGCGACGCAATAATTAATATTTCATAACATTTCTTCATTTTCAAATATCTCTACGATGATGCCAACAATCACAATTCTCATTTCCTTTCTTCGTTGTTCTTTCACAAGAAGTCCATATGTCATCAACACATATGTATAATTTTACATTCACAAGCCTTCACAATCTAGTCTCCTCAAGACCACAACTAATATTTTTCAAAACATCAATTCCCGTGTTCATAGTTTTCATCAAAGGTACACAACAAATAATAATCTTATCTAACCATAGTTTTCTAAAACAAATTCCTCATTTCCACATATCAAAAGCTTTCTATCTTACCACCACAAGAAGCGATCTACACACATTCATCTTTTTATCCAAGAAAAGAAAGAGTTCCATGGACATTCTCATGTTTTTCCAAAAATCCCCAATTTTAGGGTTTTCATCAAAAACCAACATTTTCCCTTCTTTTTAGTGAAAACATGCCAAATCATCCTTTTTATGTTTAAAGACAAGGAAAAACTCCCTAGGATTAACATAGGGTTGAGATTTTAAACCCACATTTAAAACTCTCTATATTTTTGCTCAAAAATAGAAGTTTGACATAAGAACCACTAGAAGACTCACAAATCAACATTCATATGGCATAACATGTATATATAACTCAAGAAAACCCTACCTCAAGGGAGAAGAGGAAAAGAAGCTCGAAAATCAACCTTGCCGAAAAACGATCTCCACCGGTCAATACGAAGCCCCCGACACGCTCATCATCTTGGTATAAGGAACTAGCGTCAAAATCTCTACAGATTTCTTAAGATCAAAGAAGATGCAAAACTTTGAGGGTTTGGGTAGAGAGAGATGAGAGGAAAAAGAAAGAAATATTATAGAGAGAGAGTGATATATTAGAAAATGAAAGAAAAGGGGCCAAAAGTACAAAAATATAGCTGAAAAGCTCAAAAAACGAAGCAGAAAACGTGCCTGGCCGCACGTGCGGCGCCCATTCCCGCACGTGCGGAGCGACCTCCCGCACGTCCGACTCCCACCCCCGCACGTGCAGCTCCCACCCCTGCATGTGTGGCTTCCCCCGCACCTCAACTCACGCACCTGCTTATTTAGCAGTGTGCTCCCTGCACAGAATCTAGCTTCCCGCACGTGCGGCCCCCTCCCCGCATGTGCGGCCCAAGGCCCCGCACGTGCGGCCCTGGCCCTCCTGCCCGGAAAAACTCCGACTTCACCCCTGACACACCGGAACTAACCCCGTACCTTGCGCAACGAGTAAAAACTCGTAATTGAAACAAACAAGAGCGAAAATTTTGAGGAGAAGTTCTCGGAAGTAACAGATCCTACCGTTGACAGTAACACACTTTTAAAACCCAGCATTTAACAATGAGAATTCCAACATACCCCAAAAAAGCAAAGCAAAATACGCACTGGTCATCACAAATATGCCTTGAGCATAAAGGATTGAATCCAAGGTCGTTCTGTCTCTTTAACATGCCTTGAGCATAAAGGATTGGACCCTAGGTCGTTCTGCCTCTTTAACATGCCTTGAGCGTAAAGGATTGGACCCATGGTCGTTTTGTTTTGAGAATGATCTACATATGACTACATGAGTATGATATACTTATAGAAGAATCTCATTCAGTAACCCCTTTATTATGGTATTATTCACTGGGCTTTCGCTCACTCTTTTTATATATGTATATAGGTGAGCAGTAGGATGTCCAACCCCAACCGTAATGAACTCAAGGAAGAATGTCAAGTTTTGTGGAGTCAACCATGACATGCCTCACGAACGAGGCATTAGTTTTAGAACTTTTATTTTGACCTTTTTGTCTTCTTTTGATGGTCATGTTTGACCTTATCTATATATAAGCTATTGTTTTGTATAAATATGGTGTCGGATGGATCTAGACATATAATGTCTATTATGTGGGTATGTTTGGTGTGAGTTATTAATATAAGCAAAGTTTTTGTTCATCCCATTTATCCACAAGCTCATTGGACAAATATTATCTTTTTGCTTCCGCTTTTGGCCCCATATGATTAATTAAAATTTGTTTTCTATCTGAGGCTATAGGTAATCTAATGATTACTGGCTGGTTATGATTTTAACCTTTAGGGGCGAGTTCGGTTCATGACATATGTGTTCAATGGTATATTGCCTCTTTTCTCAAGTAAACAAAGAGAATTCAAGAACTTTATAATTCCTAGGAAGTGGGGTCTTATCGGGGTATGGTTTTCTAAACATTGGCCTATTGGGCTTTCTTAGGCCTGGGCCATACATCTCTTGAATTATTTTCATTATTTGATGTCTATTAATTTGGGCAGGTTCATGATTTGGTTCCACATTATAGGCACCATATCCTCCTCCTTCATATACTTCTTGTTGAGGAAGTGGAGCACCATAACCTCCTTGTAGAGACCCTAACTTTTAGAAATTATATTCTAAACCCTAAGTTTCTCTTTATTCCATTTTAGCACCCGAGTTTGCCAAACTTTGCAATTTAGTCCATTGGAACCCGATTATTCTTTTTTTTTAGCATTTATTTAATTATAAATAAGTATTTTTGTGCTAATTTATCATTTGAAAATAGACCCTAGCACTTGAATTTATTTCATTTTAAACCCTAAGTTTTATTTTAATTCCTATTGATTGCATTTCTTCTTTTTTTCTTCTTCCTTATTTTTTTATTTTTTGTACTAATTGTTGTGTATATATATATATCGCACATGGAGGATGTATTTGTGATGTCTTAGAGGCCAAGGGAAGGGAGAAAAAAAAAAAAAACTAGAAATTTCAAAAGTCTTCAAGAATCTCCCAAATTTGGGAGACAACTTTTTTCCATCAATCTAGTTCCAACAAACAAATCAAGTTTAAGCCCTAATTAAACCATGTTTAAGCTCCTTAATCAACTTCCATTCTATTTCATCTCAACTAAATTTAAACCAAATTCATTAGAAACCAACCAAGGTCAAAAAGGATTTTTCACCACTTTTTTTTCTTATAAATATGAGTGATACCCTGTATTTCCCTTGTTATTTTCTGTTGGAGTAAGAGTGAGAGAGCAAGGAGAAAAAAATAAGGTTAAGGAAGAAAAGAGAAGAAAAAAAGAAAAGCTTTTGCTAGCATTGTAAGATACACCCTCCTCTCCTATTTTCTCTAACACTTCTTATTTATTTTAACTATTTCTAGATAATATCATATGTATATTATATGAATTTATGTGTTGGTTTGATAGTTGGATAATGCATTGCTTAAGAATTGTGTTTTGAGCTTGTTTTCTTGTTTAATCGATAAACTAGTTTATAAGCTCTTGAATTTCTTTTTAATCAAACACCCATGAACTAAAAATCTATTTCTTTGGGATATTATTTGGAGTGTGTAGACCATGTGTAAATTTTAGTAGAGTTCAAACACCCATGAACAAAAAGCTTCTAAAAAACATTATGCTTTTCACATTTTTATAAAATTCCAAAAAACTCATCTCATATTGGTTCTTATGTAGAAATTTATCGTTTTGTGTTCTCTTTCCAATAAAATTTATTTGAGCAAAAGTTATTGAGTAGATTGAGAGAAAATCTATTTTTCCTAAAAGGTGTCAAATCTAGATTGAGTTTGGCAATTTGCATAAATATTGAATTCTAGTTGTGGTATGCTAATTCTATGAATTGGAGATGAAAGTAGACTTGTTGTGTTATAATTCTGATGAATTTCAGTCCCTAAAGAGACCCAAAAATACTTTTACCAATTTATTCTTTCGCCTATGCTATATTGAAAATTGCTAGAAGTTATGTTCTTAGGTGTTGTTTATCCCTAAGTGTTTTCAATAGCTTGTCTAATGTTGTTTCTTGATTTACGATGTTTTGTAAACATCATTGTGTTATATTTCCTCTCATATACTCAACGCATGATCATTTTGTGCTATTGAATGTGGCTAACTTGTACTTAACAAATGGGAAACACATTGGGGTGGTAATGGGTTGCACTCATTTGTAATGAATTGGAAAGATAGATAATCGTAACTTGTAAGTGTTGGCACTGTAATGAGATATGGTGGGGCGTGTTTTCTTTGAGTTAAGTCTTGCGCAAGTCGTGTCGTGGCACTCAAGTTAGCTTAAGTTTAGAATGCGGTCCTTAATGCCAGCCGTGCGGTGGTCTTGCAGAACACAAATGAGAATTCTTATGGCACAAATGAGAATTTCTGTGGTAAACCAAAACATGAATGAGAATTCTTGTGGCCGATGGGTTGTGACTAGGAAGGGTACCTGTTCGCCTATAGCCAAGCTTAGAGTGTGGTGTGTCACGGTACCCTAGGATGGAATGGGCATATTTGGACTCTATGTGGTGGTCATATTTGGTTTGGTGAGATAAGGTTGGGTCTAAATGGGACATTCCAGAGGATAAAACCTTTTTTTTTTTTTAGGGATAATGCTGGGTTCAAGATAATAAAACCTTTTTCTTTTGCTGTCTCTTCTGAGGTCTACTAATGGCAATCGTTACAGGCATCCATAGTAAGGTCTTCAAAGTAGCAAAATTGGGAGTTCCAAATAGTCAAGTGTCTAGTTATAGCGGTTGGGAGGATCGGTCTCTTTGGGGAACTCTAATGGCCTTGATCTCACTATTGCTACTAACTATTAAATGTTACTAACCGATTGTGATTTATCCCTATTATTTCTAGCTGTTGTTTGTGACTGTGCATGTATGTAACTGTTTGTAATTTTCTATTTACGCAAGTTATATGTTGTACTTCTATTTGTTCGTACTGTCTATACTTGTTTGTATATTTCAGGAAAAGTTAAGGGGGTGTGTGTTCTTCTGGGCATCACAACTCACGGCTATTTTTTTTGCCCTAGCACTCATGCCATATTTTGGAGGAATTCACCTACGAAGATGACGTTGTGGAACTCAGGAAGTTGCGGTAGGCGTGGACCGACATCGTACTTTTTATTTCACTATTAAAATTTTATTTTTACTTATAATTTGTAAAATTAGGTGACATTGTCTGTAATATATTTAGCTCTGATGTATCATTAACCTTAGCAATACTCTATATTTCTTTGTTATTATATCCCTTGATGTTCCTGATTTTTGGGGCATCACACTCCTCCCTTATACAACTGTTGTTGAGGAGGTGGGGCACCATAACCTCCTCTCTCATATTGCTGAGAAGGTGGTCCAAGCCCCCTAGGTCTTGGTTCCATGTATGGTGGTTCAATATAAGGCTACATAAACCCGTAGTCTTGGTAGTTTTTTTGCCTAGGCCTCTTATTATGATTAAAGTTGTCGGCCCTTAAGCCTGGATTCTCATAATTGGGCTGCTTAAATCTTTGGTAAGCAAAATTATGATTACCAAGCCTAGGCCTATCGATGGCAGGCTCCTCATACATTGGGGGCCTCATTTGTCCTCTGGTATAAGCCTGATCCTATCAATTGAAGGTTCCTCATACATTGGGACCCAAGTTTGTCCCTTGGTATAAGCTTGTTTCTTATTTCCTCATTGTTTGGTTCCAAAGTTGGATTATATTGGGCCCTATCCTTTATGCCTTCTCTAAAAGCAGGAGGTCTGCGGGGTCCAAATTGCCCCCCAGTCCAATCTTAGGCCCCACTTCTCTATAGGTTTGATTTGGATTCATTTGAAACCTTTTATGTACCTCCTCTTGGAGGGTTGGAGGTCTATAATGGGAAGTAAACTCATGTTGAATTTGGGTCTTAGCAGGCTTAGTTGTGAAAGTCTGAGTTAAGGTAGGCTAAGTAAAATAAGGTTAAAATTGTACCTTATTTACCTCTGTCTCAACTCTAATTGGCGTTGGTGGACTGGATATACCACTAGATCCTTCCATTGCCCTGTTAGTAGCTCTCACTTCCTCATCATTTTGTCCAGGCCTCATCTCCAGTGTTTGCCTTATCTAAGTAAGCATGTCCTGTATTTGCTCTGGTGTCAAGCCACTGAAGTGGCATACATTCAATGCTTCTTGACCGTTCTTTTGGTCTTTTTCAAACTTGGCAGCCACTAATTAGCTATCACCAATGATTACCTCCATGTCTTTCCCAAATTTAGGAAAACTAGTGTCTTCAATTGGTTTCTTGCTAGTATCACCAAGTTCACCTTGTTTCTTCTTCACCATTACTCCAAATTAGAACGATCCAAATTTATGTTAGCAAAAATTTGGTTTGAGTCAAATCGATAGAAGCCAATCGATAAAGAAAACTTAATTTTTACTAAACAAAAATATATCAAACTTATGGTTGGGTTCTATGCCTTAAACAGGTTAAAGATTTCTTTGGAGGTAATTAAATAAAAAACGATGAAACATAAAGTAACTGAAATTGTATTAATCCAAACTAATTATCGCTTACTTAAACAAGAACAAAAAACATGAAAATACAATGATCGATAGAGAATAGTAACAAGTTATCACTGAACTACTCCTAGAAATGCTAAGTTGACTACTCCTACATAGAAACTACTCTTATGATTCACGTTGTGCGAGTTATTGTGGGATCTCCCAGATGGGGGGTGTTCGTGTTCGCCCAACAGTTCAAACCCCCGGTCTAGTTCCACAAGTGCAATGCGGAACGGAATAAGCGTCCAAATCTAGCAATTCCATAGAAAATCCACTAATCGCAAGAAATGCCAAAAATGGACTACATCACCAGACTCAGAGGCGCCACCTAATCTTTTAGGGAAAACTAGAAAACTCGTGACTCGTGCCAAAAGGCCATGATCCTTTGTAACCAAAGTGTCTCGTCTCAGGAACTTAAGTATGAGGGGAGAAGATCATGAATTGAGAACCCCCGCTCACACGATCAAAAATCGGCCTCTGATAATCTATGATATGGGAATCATTAACACGATATGTGAGGCCCTTGACTTTTGTAATTTCTTTAAGGCCCTCACTTTTGAATTATTTCAATGAAAACCCTTGATTCCTCATTTACTTGCAATTTCAACCCTAAAATTTAGAACGCATCCCGATCAAAACCATACCAACCCTAATCAATCCCTGTAACTTAGGAATTACTTCTAATACCCTAATACTAATTAATTAACTACCTAATTGTAAAATGATCACTCAAAACCTTAGATTTCCGATTCTCATTATGTTCGTTCGGTTGATCATCTTTTAATTTGAAACGAGAACCCTAAACCAAATTGTTTTTCCCTAACCCTAATTTTATTAAATTCTACACTTAAATAGATATTCTAATTCTTAAATTAAGCCTTAGCCCTCACATTTTATAAGATTCACACATTGACCCCAAACTACTACCATTATATACATATATATACATACTTGTACTTCTATTAAACAAATAATTTTGTATACAAAATATATACATTTTGTACACACAAATATCAATGAAAATCCCCTCAAAATCACCCTCATGGCTGACCACCCTATATATATATCATGTACTTTTGAAGACAAAATTTCAAGGATTTAGGGAAAAAAGTATCCAAGTACCCCAAAAAATGAAAACTTTGTTTGTACCTCCAATTAGATACTAGCTAAGCCCTAACTAGATCATGCTTTAAGGTATAATTAAGGTCCCTAATCAACCTCATTCCATTACATTTCAATTAAACACAAGTTCATTTCATTCAATTCCAACCAATAGGCACTTTGGACTTGTCACACAAATTTTTCTATAAATACACCACTCCCCTTTACACTTTGGAGCGTCAAACACACTCATACACCACACACACACATACACACATCTAAGAGAGAGGGAGAGAAGTGAAAAGTGAGCTTGTGGAGGGGAGAAAGGAAAGAAAGAGAGGAAGTCTTGGGCAACCAATTCCACAGGCATACAAGTAAGCACAACACAACCTTCTCTTTTATTTTCTCATTCAAATACATGATATTAGATGCTTAAAGTATTAATTTTAGATTTTTATATATGTTTTTCATGTGTTTAAATAAGAAGAGTTGAGCCTTAGTTGTCACCTTGCACGAGTTCTTCCTTAAAATGAAACAAAGTTATCTTTTTCTATCCATTTCTTACATTATTTCCAAAGGCATGCTTTCATTCTAAAAATATGAGTTATTTATATACTATTTATCATATTTTCATCATAAGACAAGTGGAAAATTACTCATGGTTTCCCTCTTTTTCTATTACTCTTCTTATTGCACGTTTTGTGCAAGAAAGACCGGTATTTTCAGCCCACTTTCAAAAATTCTAGAAAAGTGCATAAAAAACCTCTTGACCTCATTTTTATATAAAAACTTTTCTTAATGTGTTATATTTCAAGTAAAAATGGTTTTATTGAGGAAAAAAATGAGTGGTTTAAGAGAAAATCCGATTTTTGTAACAGTCGACGAATTTGGACAGTGGTGGAGTATTTCTTTAATAATTAAAAATCTAGGAAAGGGGATTGAGAAGTAAACTCTCGCCTTGTACTGCCAGCGCAATAAGCCAAATAGGCTTTAACCCGAGGAAAGGCCTTTCTCTCAGCAAGTCGGTGTCCTCAGCTATCCCATTTCCAAAAAATAATTTGGAAACTAAATGAAATTCTCCACAAACTCTAGAAAGGCCGAGTTCAGGAAAAATCTAGAAATGTCTCTTAGATTGTGGTCTTTAAAGTATATCTAATCTGGAAATTTATTTTTGTTGATGATTTCATACTTTTCATTTCTTGAATGTGTTTCTTATTGTTTGTTCAAGCTTTAGTATGACATCTACATATATTTATGGTTATGTTACCTTAATCTTATGCCATGAGTGTTCAATGTTGTGTAGAAATTATTATTTCAATTGATTGTGCTAACCTTGATTAAAGTACCTAAACTAACAAGAAACTTAGTAAGGGTGGTAATGCGTTTTTGATCTCTTGAATGATGTTATGAGGTAAGGATTGTGATAACTTCATGTATGGGTTGGCAAGACGTGTTCCCTATTAAAAGTAAATCCTTGTGCAAGTGTTTGTTTCGAAACCCTTGAATGAATCGGTTGGATTTGGACCCTAGGTGGTTTTGGTGTGATAAAGTAGAAGGAGGTTATGGGCAAAGCCCTTATTTTTATCGTCTCTTTAGAGGTCCTCAGCTGGTGCTATGCGTTATATGACCGTTGTAGGCATCCAGAGTAAAGTCTGCAAAGCAGCAAAAGAGGGAACATACCAAAAAATCCGAGTCCAATTCTTGCGGTTGGGAGGATGAAATCACTTTGGGGGATTTCCAGATTACTAACACCTAACTTTGAACCTTCTACTTGTTTACTTGATTATTATGTTTAATTGTTTATTGTAATTATCAATATGTATTGCTTTGGAAAAATGGATGGAATGTGTGCATTTACTAGGGGGTCTATTTGGTAACCATTACGTTTTCACTTTTCAGTTTATATTTACAAAAATTAAAAAAGTTGTCATAAAAACTTGTTTGATAATTTTTTAGTTTATAAATGGTTGTCTCAGTTTATAAATTTGAGGAAAAAACGTAAACTCAAAAAATGAGTTCATATTTTCAGTTTTCAATTTTTTTTTTTCAAATAATTTTTTTTGCAATAATTTTTTTTCAATTAATTTTTTTTTTCAAATAATTTTTTTTCCAAATAATTTTTTTTTCAATTAATTATTTTCTCAATTAATTTTTTTTTTCAAATAAATTTCTTTTTCAATTAATTATTTTTTCAATATTTTTTTCAATTAATTTTTTTTTCAATTAAAATTTTTTTTCAATTAAATTTTTTTCCCTATTAAATTTTTTTCAATTATTTTTTTAATTAATTTTTTTTCATTTTTTTCAATTATTTTTTTTATTAATTTTTTTCAATTATAATGTGTGTGATCCCATTGTCATAAATAATAAAAATAAATATAAATATTTTAGGCTTGAACAAATATATTTTTTAGTTTATGTTTTTAAATTTTTTTAAACATTTTGTTCAAACCAAACACGTTTGTAATTTATGTTTTTCTAAAAATAAACAAAAACCAGTTTATAAAATTTTTGTAAACATAAACAAAAAAACGTAAACGTTACCAAACGCTACATAGGCATTCCAAGCTTATGGCATTTCATGATAGGTGTGGGCACCATTCCTTTTTCGAGTCTAAGACATGCATCCCACACGGACTTATTTTATTGACATAGAGTCCCCAATTAATTTTTAAAGGGGAATTAGGAAATCTTTAACAATGAAAACTAAGTTAAGGCCTAGTCTATCATAACCAATAACATTCCAAGTTCAGGAGCTTAGGTACAAAAAGGGAAGGCCATTTGCATGGAAGCACCCCATTTTGCCCAATTCGAAGATTAGCCTCTACTGTAACGCCCGCCCATCCCTCTAAAATAAATAAATAACACATGATAACGCAAATGAACTCATCAATAATCCTCAATCCTTATTGATTATGAATCGCGTAAAATTAAAGAATCATATAATTTCCAATCAAGCTTCTCATACATGTATATTCATGACATTGATTCAAGAGATATAAGGGTTCCACGTGCCATTATACTTCCATAACTTGTAAGACAACATTTGGTAGCATGTAACGAGGATTAAGCCTGGTTACAAGTAAATGGCTTTCTAACCCATACAAATATAGCCCCTAGCTTAACAACATAACAACAAGCGATATGAGCTTCGTGCCCCCAACACAATTATCCATACCTCTACTTTGGCTGAATCACAACAGCTTTTCCTCTAACAGATCCATTAGGGGTGAGCACAAAGCCCAGTAGAGAATTCTTAACAAAATATATACATTTTATACAGTCTCATAAGATGGATGCACATGCCATGCCATGCTCAAAATAATTTTTCTCCTTTGAAAATCTCATGCACAATGCTAGTTCGAAAATATAATCAATCTAATGATTTACATATATCAACAAGGGGTGGTAAATATGACTCAAGCAAATCCCCAGGGCTAGTGTCTACAAGTAAGCTTATCAGGCACTACCAAATCCTACCTTACCGGATTCTAACTAGAGGGCTTAGGTACCCGTACGTGCGTGTTTCTGGTCTTACACTAGGACACTCAGGCCAACTTAATTCTCAAACTACTCCTCTAACAGGATTTTCCACCGTATTTACCCCCCAAAACAAATCAATATGATCTTGTTTCACAAAACAATTTCCTTTCTCAAAACAATACCTTTTTCCAATGCAATATTCAAAATCAATTGTATCAATGACAAAAATGGAATGGCTATGCAAATGTCCAATACAATACTAAAGTTCCATTTAAACATCTCAATAATGCCAATTCGAAAGGTGAAAATAATTAAATCAAGTGCTAATGCAATATATTTCTATATCAATGCCTTGAAATTTCTCAATTTCTCAATTCACCCACAAAATCCTCCATTGTGATCAAATTCCATATCTCTTATCAATATAACATCATAGTATATTTTTCCAAGAGACAATATAACAATATCAACATTCATGTATTCTCCACATGTAAACATCTGTCATGACCCGAACCCGCCCCCATGGGTTAAGGACATAACCGGCCAGTAATCACGAGATTACCTACGGCCTTAAACCAAATCAGATATATTTTAACAGAGTTAAGGGGGGCAAATGGAAGCAATTTCAAACTTTTGTCCATAGAGCTGTGCTTATATGGCACGTCATAACATTTTACAAACATACATTAATAACTCACATCAAGGAAAGTTAACACATAAGCTTTACACAATAGGATCATTCAAGTCATGGTCAGTCAATCAAAACTATATACAACCGTAATCCAAAGTTCCCGCCAACATAACAAAGCAAAATATAACAAAATAGCAAAAGGGCGAAAACAAGTCCCGTGCGTGAGACGTATGGGCTGACTTTTCAAAACCTTGACTGTTTCACACAAACTTCACTGAGGCTGGGTTTGGACCTCCCTTGACTCACCTACAGACACATGAATGAGCATGAGCGAAAGCCCAGTGAATAATATCAAATAAAGAAGATACACGAACGGTATTTAGAACAACATACATCAGACGGCCTTGGGCCCAATTCATATTTCCGTCTAGTATATATATATAGGTCATGTGACTGTGGTTCCAAACACATCAAGTGGCTGCGGGCTCAATCCATTCATATCCGACGGCCTTTGGCCCAATCGTTCCTGTCCGACGGCCTTTGGCCAAATCATTCGTGTCAAAGAGCCTTTGGCCTATTCATTCGTGTCAAACGGCCTTTAGCCCATTCATTTATGTCAACCGGCCTTTGGCCCATTCATTCATGTTAAACGGCCTTTGGCCCAATCTTTCATATCAAATGGCCTTCGGCCCAATCATTCATGTCAAACGGCCTTTGGCCCAGCATTCATGCATGTCAAACGGCCTTCTGCCCAATCAATTGTACCCAACGGCCTTTGGCCCAACCATATGGCGTAACAAACATTTGTCCACAATTCAAACTAACAAACTTATAGGACTTATATGGGAACAAGCAATTGGACAAATAACATACTTCAAAATCTCTTTACTAAGATATTACTCACAGTGTTCTGCCGGCGGATTTGCCCTCGTGCGTGACCCTACACATTTCATGAACATAATGGGTCACAAACGATTCAATCCATTCTTAATTCATATATTCCTCTTAGGCTTCGTTCTTATCCTTTTAACTCATTTACAATGCTTAATGTATACCTAAGAGCGCTTAGAGACGGAAGAGAACGGAAAACAAAACTCAATTCAACTTTATAAAATTTCAGAAACAGGGTTCCCCGCTCGAGCTCAAGTTTCCCCACTCGAGCGGACCCCCTTTGGTCTGCAAAAGTTCTGGTTGCCTCATATTTACGCTCGAGCGTGACTTCGGATGCTCAAGCTGAAAGTCACACTACATGGCTTCCCGCTCGAGCGTGAATGTCCCCGCTCGAGCGAACATCAATGTCTGAAAAAAAATTCTGGGAGCTCCCATTTCACGCTCGAGCAGCGCTTTCCCTGCTTGAGCGGACATGCCAAATTCTGGGCTTCCCAGAACTGTTCTTGAGGCTCAAATTCGATATTCAAAGGCTTTAAAGCTCGAATTAAGGTACCAAAAGTAGGGAAACACATTTTATATCATGAGTATACAAGCAATATGAGGCCAATTGCTCAAAATCATGGTCACATTCTCAAATTATTCAACATTTCTTTTGTATAGTCAAAACTCATGCATTCAAACCTCATGTAAGCTTCATATCTCCAATAATCAAACATGCATGTCAATTTTTGACTTCATTTCTATTTCAAATCTTACAAATGACACTTATTATTATGAAACCCATGAAAATTATGCATGCATGTGAAGATTGGTGCCCAATTCTCCATGTTCAACATTATTCGTGCTAGCTTATGCAATTTCATGGCAATTCATGGTGATTCATAGTAATTTCATGCATGCATGTGCATTCTAACTTCATATTCAACTCAATCTTTGCCATGAGCTACCATACCACTTGAATTCACAAAATTACATACTCAACTCATAAATTAAGAGTTGATTACTCACCTAGGAGCTTCAAACACTCAAGTTCTTTGAGTTTAACTTCCAATTCTTAAGCCTTGAGCCAAAATTGCACAATTCTCCCTATTTCTCTCTCTAGAGCCGACCCTCTCCCTCTCTAGAGTGTAAAATCTGATTTTGAGCTCAAAACTAAAGGAATGTAGGTGTATAATGGCCCTTTTATAGCCCCTCTTAATCAAATTCCATTAACACTAATTAATTGAGCACTATTTCATCAATTTAATCTATTTAATTTGATCCGAATCAATTTTCAATTAAATTTCACCGTAGACTCTAAAAATTACGCTAATCACAATGGCGCAATCAATTTCGGTTTTTGTGGCCGATAAGGCCTTCAATTTTTCAGTTTATAGCAGTAAGTTGAACAGATTTTCCTACGGCAAACAGATAGAAATTCAAAACTGCATATATTCATATAAATAGCACTCAAAATCATGTTAAACACATAATTACATTCGTAATTAAGATTAATTAGCATAATACGGAGCAGGGTTATCACAGTCTTCCCCCCTTTAAGAAGTTTGGTCCTCCAAACTTATTTTACCTTCGTCGGGAAACGAATGTGGATAGCATAGTCGCATTTCATCCTCTTTTTCCCATGTGGCATCCGTCCCATAGTGTTCTTTCCATTCCATTTTCACCATTGGGATGGACTTGCTTCTCAATTGTTTCACTTGCCGGTCAATGATTCGTTCCGGCCATTCGGCGTACTCCATATTTTCATCAAGAGCTACCCGATGATAATCAATCACATGAAATGGATCTCGAAAATAACCTCTCAACATTGATACATGAAACACATTATGGATTTGTTCGAATCCCGATGGCAAAGCGACTCGATAAGCAATTGGACCAAGCCTTTCCAGAATTTGAAACGGCCCAATGTAACGGAGCGACAACTTACCTTTCTTTCCAAACCTGACTTGGCCTTTCATCGGAGTCACGTGGATAAATACATGGTCACCAACCTCATACTCAAGAGGTCTTCTTCGAACATCTGCATAATTCTTTTGCCGACTCTAGGCCTTCTTGAGCCTTTGCTGAATAATCTTGATCTTTTCAGAATTGTCTTGCACAATTTCGGGCCCAAGCAAGGCCCTATCCCCAACTTCTGTCCAACAAATTGGTGATCTACACCTCCTACCATACAAAGCCTCGTACGGTGCCATACCAATGTTGGAGTGGAAGCTGTTATTATATGCAAACTCTGCTAATGGCAAGTAATTTTCCCAACTCCCTTGGAAATCTAAAGCACACATCCGAAGCATATCTTCCAAGGTCTGAATTGTCCGTTCTAATTGCCCGTCAGTCTGTGTGTGGAATGCGGTGCTAAACCTCAACTCTATTCCCATAGCTTTTTGCAAACTTTTCCATAATCTAGACACAAATTTCGGATCTCTATCCGAGACAATGGATACCGGGACTCCGTGTAAACGGACAATCTCATCAACATATATAGTAGCCAATCTATAAGCATCGAATATAGTTTTGACAGGTAGAAAATGTGCAGATTTAGTCAGTCTATCAACTACAACCCAAATAGAATCCATACCTCGAGGTGTTCGGGGTAGACCAACAACAAAATCCATAATCACATGCTCCCACTTCCATTCAGGAATAGGGAGAGATTGAAGTAGACCGCCCGGTTTCTGATGTTTAGCTTTTACTTGCTAACATTGAAGACATTTGGACACATACTCTGCAATTTCTTTCTTCATTTTAGGCCACCAATAGCTTTGTTTCAAATCCTAATACATTTTGTTATTGCTCGGATGCATAGCAAATACTGACTTATGAGCTTTATCTAGAACTCTTTTTTTTAGCTCCGGAATATTCGGGATACACATTCGGTTTCAAAACTTCAACACTTCGCTTTCAATGCTGAATTCTGCTTTCGGACTTGTCTCAATTTCATTAATTACTTTCTTGAGGAATTTATCCTCTTTTTGTTTTTGTTTAATCTCATCAATGATCGCCAGTTCGGCTGAAATGGCAGCTATCAGTCCGCCCTGTTCACACAATACCACTTCAATCTCGAACTTCTCAAAATCTTGCAAGATTTCCTTATGTTCAGTAAGCAAACAAGCCAAATTCCCCATTGATTTTCTGCTCAAGGCATCAGCAACTGTATTGGCTTTCCCAAGGTGATACTGAATCTCAAGGTCATAGTCTTTTATCAATTCGAGCCATCTTCTATGTCGCATATTTAACTCTTTCTGTGTAAAGAAGTATTTTAGACTTTTGTGATCTGTGTAGACTTCACACTTTGCCTCATACAAATAATGCCGCCAGATTTTCAAAGCGAATACAATCGCGGCCAATTCTAAATCATGCGTTGGGTAGTTTTTCTCATGTGGTCTCAATTGTCGGGAGGCATAAGCAATTACTCGCCCATTCTGCATTAACACATAACCCAACCCTTTATAAGATGCATAACTGAAAATCACAAAGTTTTCCGTACCTGTGGGCAATGTCAATACTAGTGCAGTAGTCAATCTCGTTTTTAGTTCATGAAAGGCAGTTTCCCTTTTGTCATTCCATTTAAATGGTTGCCCTTTGCGTGTCAGTTGGGTAAGAGGCACAGCTATTTTCGAAAAGTCTTTCACAAACCTCCTGTAGTACCCAACTAGGCCCATAAAACTGCGGACCTCCGTCATGTTTGTCGATGTAGGCCAATTCACAATTGCCTCTATTTTATGTGGATCCACTGAAATCCCCTCTTTGTTGATAGCATGCCCTAAGAAAATAACTTCATCTAACCAAAACTCATATTTCTTTAGTTTAGCAAATAATTTATTTTCTCTAAGTGTTTGCAGGACAGTCCTCAAATGATATTTATGTTCAAGTCTATTCTTGGAGTATATCAGGATATCATCAATGAATACCACAACAAAGTCATCAAGGTAGGTCTTAAAAATTCGATTCATTAAGTCCATAAAAGCTGCGGGAGCATTAGTTACCCCAAATGGCATAACAAGAAATTCATAATGGCCATACCTTGTTCGAAACACAGTTTTCTCAACATCCTCTGCTTTCACCTTCAACTGGTGGTATCCGGATCTCAAATCAATTTTGGAAAACACTTGTGATCCCTGCAACTGGTCAAACAGGTCATCAATGCGAGATAGGGGATATCTATTCTTTATTGTTACCTTGTTCAATTCTCGATAGTCGATACACAAATGCAAGGTTCCATCTTTCTTTTTCACAAACAACACTGGTGCACCTCATGGGGAAGTGCTAGGTCAGATAAACCCTTTGTCAAGCAGGTCTTGCAACTGTTCTTTTAGTTCTTTCATTTCAGCAGTAGCCATTTTGTAGGGAGTTTTAGAAATAGGCTGGGTGCCTGGCATAATCTCAATCGTAAACTCTATCTCCATGTCCACCAATTCCCCTAGTAATTCATTTGGAAACACATCTGGAAATTCTCTAACAATAGGGATACTATTCAATTCAACATTCACGGATTATTCAGATAGCACACAACACAAATAACCCTAGCACCCTTTCCTGATTAATTTAAATGTTTTCATTGCAGATATCAAATAAGGTGGAGGCACTACCCCGTTACCCACAAACACAATTTCTTCCTGTTTCGGTGGTTTAAACACAACCCGTTTTGTTACACAATCAATGGTGGCGCAATATTTAGTTAACCAATCCATGCCCAGAATTATATCAAAGTGCCTAAAGTTCAAGGGCAACAAATCCACATACAGAATAGCATTCCCAATTCGCATGTCACAAAAACGATATATAGATTCACACAATACAGATTCCCCAAATGGAGCAGATACACATAGCAAATATGGCAATAATTCTAGAGGTCTGCTCAGTCTAGATACAAATGCACATGTTACGAAAGAGTGTGTTGATCCGGAGTCAATTAACACAAAAGCATCCTAATTACATATAGAAATAGTACCTGAGACAACTGCGTTAGCATTCCGTGTATCGCCCGGAACAAGCGCGAAAACTCTCCCTTGCCTCACGGTATCTCCGGTGGTAGTAGATCTCATAGTATTTCCTGGCTTTGGGATCGATACAGTGGAACTAGCAGCTAGCTTTCCACTGTTTTGATTACAGTCTCTGGCCATGTGCCCTGTTTTACCACATTTAAAACAGGCTCCCGACACACGATAACAAACCCCACGATGCCTTTTACTACAAATATTGCACATAGGAGATATATCTCAGGAAGAATTCGAAGTACTTGAGGAGCCCGTGTTTTGCTTATTTGAAAATTTCTTCTTCAAAAAGAAGCCCTGTCTTTTGCCACCCTTCCAGTCAGTTGTTGATCTGGTCTGTCTAGCTATGTTAGCTTCTGATATTATGGCCCAGTCTAGCACCCCAATATAGGTTTCCAGCTTTAGGACATTTACCCTTTCTAAAATATCACTTCGAAGCCCACCTTCAAAATGTATTACTTTCTTGTAGTCGGTATCGATCACATGTGGTGCAAACCTGGCCAACTCAGTGAATTTGGCCTCATACTCAGCTACTATCATGCTATCTTGTTTAAGTTCCATGAACTCTGATACTTTCCTGTCACGGACACATTGAGGGAAGTACTTATCATAGAAAACTTCCAGGAATTTCATCCAGTTAACGTCTTTATGATTCTCACGCATTAACATCCATCATCTTCTTGCTTCATCTTCTAGCATAAAGGTGGCTAGAAGTACTTTCTATGTCTCTAAACAAGGGAACACTTCAAATAGCTTTTCGATGCCGAGAATCCATGCTTCGACCTTTAACGGGTCTAATCCCCCATGGAACTGTGGTGGTTTCATTTTCTTAAACTCTTTGGTGAGAGCTATTATTCGGTCATCATTCTGTAAGTCTGGCACAGGAGGTGCCAGAGGTGGAGGTAGAGGATATGGTTGCTGCCACTGTTGTTGTTGCCTCAATGTTTCTGTCATTTCCTGAATCAATTTTTCCATTCTATCCATTCTGACAGTAGAAGACTCCTCTATCTTATCACTTCTTATTCTCACCATCTGATTAGATTTGCATTGTTCTTTTATATAACAGTTTCACAAATACGCATATACCAAGAAGCATGCATATTCAAATAATTTATAATGCAAGTAGTTCACAAACATATAGCGTACAAGCATTTATCTCAAAGCATTTAGTACATTCTTGATATTTTCAGATTCATACTTATCACATGAATGCATCCTAGATCTTTTCTAGATGCTTATTGCTTATTTGGATAAGTGTGTGAGTTATTAACTCGTGCTCTGATACCACTCTGTCATGACCTGAACCCGCCTCCATGGGTTAAGGACATAACCGGCCAGTAATCACGAGATTACCTACGGCCTTAAACCAAATCAGATATATTTTAACAGAGTTAAGGGGGCAAACGGAAGCAATTTCAAACTTTTGTCCATAGAGCTGTGCTTATATGGCACATCATAACATTTTACAAACATACATTAATAACTTACATCAAGGAAAGTTAACACATAAGCTTTACACAACAGGATCATTCAAGTCATGATCAGCCAATCAAAGCTATATACAATCGTAATCCAAAGTTCCTGCCAATATGACAAAGAAAAATATAACAAAATAGCAAAAGGGAGAAAACAAGTCTCGTGCGTGAGACGTATGGGCTGACTCTT
This sequence comes from Camellia granthamiana, assembly GCA_036172215.1. Taxonomy (NCBI): domain Eukaryota; kingdom Viridiplantae; phylum Streptophyta; class Magnoliopsida; order Ericales; family Theaceae; genus Camellia; species Camellia granthamiana. The sequence continues at coordinate 103,756,374 of CM069916.1, read as the reverse complement.
CAAAACCTTGACTGTTTCACACAAACTTCACTGAGGCTGGGTTTGGACCTCCCTTGGCTCACCTACAGACACATGAATGAGCGTGAGCGAAAGCCCAGTGAATAATATCAAATAAAGAAGATACACGAACGGTATTTTGAACAACATACATCAAACGGCCTTGGGCCCAATTCATATTTCTGTCTAGTATATATATATAGGTCAAATGACTGCGGTTCCAAAGACATCAAACGACCTTGGGCCCAATTCATTCATGTCCGACGGCCTTTGGCCCAATCGTTCCTGTCCGACGGCCTTTGGCCCATTCATTCGTGTCAAACGGCCTTTGGCCCATTCATTCATGTCAATCGGCCTTTGGCCCATTCATTCATGTCAAACGACCTTCGGCCCAATCTTTCATATTAAACAGCCTTCGGCCCAATCATTCATGTCAAACGGCCTTCAGCCCAATCTTTCATATCAAACGGCCTTCGGCCAAATCATTCATGTCAAACGGCCTTTGGCCCAACATTCATGCATGTCAAACGGCCTTCGGCCCAATCAATTGTACCCAACGGCCTTTGGCCCAACCATATGGCGTAACAAACATTTGTCCACAATTCAAACTAACAAACTTGTAGGACTTATATGGGAACAAGCAATTGGACAAATAACATACTTCAAAATATCTTTACTAAGATATTACTCACAGTGTTCTACCGGCGGATTTGCCCTCGTGCTTGACCCTACACATTTCATGAACATAATGGGTCACAAACGATTCAATCCGTTCTTAATTCATATATTCCTCTTAGGCTTTGTTCTTATCCTTTTAACTCATTTACAATGCTTAATGCATGCCTAAGAGCGCTTAGAGATGGAAGAGAACGAAAAACAAAACTCAATTCAACTTTACAAAATTTTAGAAACAGGGTTCCCCACTCAAGCTTAGGTTCCCCCGCTCAAGCGGACCCCCTTTGATCTGCAAAAGTTCTGGTTGCCTCATATTTACGGTCGAGCTGAAAGTCGCACTACATGGCTTCCCGCTCGAGCGTGAATGTCCCCGCTCGAGCGAACATCAATGTCTGAAAAAAAATTCTGGGAGCTCCCATTTCACGCTCGAGCAGCGCTTTCCCTGCTTGAGCGGACATGCCAAATTCTGGGTTTCCCAGAACTGTTCTTGAGGCTCAAATTCGATATTCAAAGGCTTTAAAGCTCGAATTAAGGTACCAAAAGTAGGGAAACACATTTTATATCATGAGTATACAAGCAATATGAGGCCAATTGCTCAAAATCATGGTCACATTCTCAAATTATTCAACATTTCTTTTGTATAATCAAAACTCATGCATTCAAACCTCATGTAAGCTTCATATCTCCAATAATCAAACATGCATGTCAATTTTTGACTTCATTTCTATTTCAAATCTTACAAATGACACTTATTATTATGAAACCCATGAAAATTATGCATGCATGTGAAGATTGGTGCCTAATTCTCCATGTTCAACATTATTCGTGCTAGCTTATGCAATTTCATGGCAATTCATGGTGATTCATAGTAATTTCATGCATGCATGTGCATTCTAACTTCATATTCAACTCAATCTTTGCCATGAGCTACCATACCACTTGAATTCACAAAATTACATACTCAACTCATAAATTAAGAGTTGATTACTCACCTAGGAGCTTCAAACACTCAAGTTCTTTGAGTTTAACTTCCAATTCTTAAGCCTTGAGCCAAAATTGCACAATTCTCCCTATTTCTCTCTCTAGAGCCGACCCTCTCCCTCTCTAGAGTGTAAAATCTGATTTTGAGCTCAAAACTAAAGGAATGTGGGTGTATAATGGCCCTTTTATAGCCCCTCTTAATCAAATTCCATTAACACTAATTAATTGAGCACTATTTCATCAATTTAATCTATTTAATTTGATCCGAATCAATTTTCAATTAAATTTCACCGTAGACTCTAAAAATTACGCTAATCACAATGGCGCAATCAATTTCGGTTTTTGTGGCCGATAAGGCCTTCAATTTTTCAGTTTATAGCAGTAAGTTGAACAGATTTTCCTACGGCAAACAGATAGAAATTCAAAACTGCATATATTCATATAAATAGCACTCAAAATCATGTTAAACACATAATCACATTCGTAATTAAGATTAATCAGCATAATACGGAGCAGGGTTATCACAACATCATTTTTAGCATTTTGTCTTTCCACAATAACAACAACAAGCTATTGCTAACGCTTTCCAATTCTATAATTCCTCATTTTCTCATGAAACCTCTTCATTTGGTATAACTATAGAATTTCTTCAATCTTTTACTTACATAGCAAATTATCAAGTATCAATTTCACAATATCACAACTTTTTCTCAAAATCCCCAAATTCTAGGTTTTCCACCAAAACAAGGTTTTTGTTCTATTTTTGAAAATATTTTTCCAAAACAACACCCACACCTTAAAACATACTCATATTCTCAAAAGTTTTGGAAAAATATAGATGAAGTCAACTTCTAACATTATCCAGGGTTCAACAACCCAAAATCATAACTCCAAACACGATGAAATATTCAAAACAAGTGTAAACTTGGAAAAATGTATATATAACTCAAAGATTATCCCTACGTCAAGCTTAGGAGATGAAAAATAAGAAAATCCTAGAACTCAAAGTTGACAAAAACACGATCTAAACAGTTATACACGTAGCCCTCGTCGCCATCTTCTATTTGGTGCAAAAAGCCCTCTTAAACTCTTGAAGATTTAAGCTAAATCTTAGAGAGAAGTTGGATTTGTGTGTGAAAAAAGAGAAAGAAGTGAAAAATCTATGTAAACATGTTTTTGGCATCAGTTTTGAGAAAAAAGAACATGAATTTCAAGATAAACACGCCAAAATCCGCCCGAGAGGTTTTAATTCCACACGAGCAGAATTTCCAATCCACACGAGCGGAAATTTGCCCCATGGGCGGATTGCTCTAGAGAGCTGCCCAGCAAAATCACCCAAAATTCGCTCAAGCGGGACCCAAAATCCGCTCTCTCGCTCAAGCGATATTCTACCCACAAAACCAAGAAAATTTTGGGAAACCCTGTGAGGAAATGAATTAGAAACACATTAAAGAGGATTAAATTAAGATCAAACATTTGATTGAGAGTTGTATTTCAATGTGTGCATTGTTATGCGTATTGTGTAGGTGGACGCCCGAGGCCTAACATCAATATAACCCACTATGAGTAATGTCTTTATAAAGCTATGTTCGAAATGTATTTTGAGATTGTTCAAAATTCGTATTTTGAATTCTATTTTGTATCTATGAATGAATGTCCCTTTTGAATTGTAATTGTGACATCCATTAGTGAGGCCCTTGCCTAAGGAAAACAATATCATGGCCCATTGATTAATAGACCCTTGTTTGGGGGAAACAATACCATGGCCCATTGGATTAATTGAAACACAGAGATCTCTAATGTTAGACCTTGATGGTCTACGTTGAATTATGAATTATAAATTGACCATTGTGGTCCCACTGGATTGACCCTTGTGGTCTTATTGGCTTTGGTACATTGTTTCATTGTTACTCTATTGGATGTACTACATATATTGATTTGAATGATTATTGTTATTGTAAATGATTGATATGATTATTTATTCTAATGGTTTTGCTTATTGACATGAATTGTTTCAAAAACGACAAATACGTTTTGAAACATGCTGGACTTCATTCATATAAAACCTTTATATTGATATTACTCAGTGGGCTTTAGCTCACCCCTCTCTCTTATATATGTATGTAGGTAAGCAAACGGGACGTCAAGTTTAAGGCAACCTCGGAGTCTACCCTTGTGAAGCCATTTTGAAGTGCCTCCGTGATGGGACGTGCTTGGACTCGAAAGGAGTCAAGCTTTGTAAACCCATCTACTCTTTTGTTTCTTTTGATATTTTGGAACTTGTTATGGATGATGTTATATGAGAAGGCCAACTTTGGTGTATTGTATATAAGTTTGAATGAAGTTTAAAGTTTTTGAATAATGATGAATTTGGCATGTATGCATTGCTCAATAGATTTAGTTATATTTCTTTATTGCTTTCACCAAGCCCCATTCTTATATTATGATTGAATTTTTCATTGAGACCGAAGGTAATCTAGGATTACTGGCCGGTTATGACCTAAACCTATAAGGGCAGGTTTGGGTCGTGACAAAACTAATACCCTAACATGCTTTGAATACTAAAATAAGAAAATAAAAAGTACTGAAATATAGAAAATAAGGGAGCTTTACCTGCTGGTTTATATAAACCAAAGAAATTGCAAAAAATAAAGCAAAGAAAACCAAGTTCTTTGCTTGCAAGCCTCCCTCAAGCTTGGAATCTAAGTTAGGGTTGATGTTCTTCAGTCCTTAGAAGTTTTCAACGGTATAGAGTTGTTGTGGGTAAGGTATTTTCGAAGCTAAGGCAACGGGAGAGGAGAAGAGGGTGTTTGGTTTTCAAAAGCTCTAAAAAACTGCTTCAATTCCTTAACCCCTTCAAAGAGAGAGGGAAGAGATCTATTTATAGAGCTAGGGGAAGCTTCTGGAACCCTTTTAGGGTTTCATCACTTCCTCCTCCTCCATTCCTACCAAAATTGAGTTTCCAAAAATAACTCTACAATGCTTCAATGTGTGCACATACAAACTAAGTGTGCAGGCGCAACAATTATGTACACGTACAAACAACGTGCACACTCATATCTAACGTGTGCACACGCATTTTACCTTAGTACATGTGCCATGCATGCATGCACAAGTACGAGGTCCTATGCCCTTAGCTTTCTTACGACACAAGAAGCCCGAATTGCATTCTAATTGAAGTTTTTGATAAAGTGGGTCACTAATTTTGGAAACATGGTCAATCAAAGCACAATCGGGCTTTCCAAAATTAAGAAGTTGGTTTTTGGTTGAAAATGAGTCTGGGGTAAAATGGTCATTTTTGCAAAAAGTTGATTTTTGGCCAAAATAGGTTTATACAACAACTCTAATCACCCTTAAACATTCTAAAGATAAAGTGGGTACCATTTCATCATCGGTAGGCTTGAAAGCGCTCGAAGTCTTAGGGTCAATCAAAATGGGGTATTTACACCAAGTACTGAAGAAATCTATGTAGATGACAAAGAACTAGAAATGTTTGAAGACTATTGGTTATTCTAGATGAAGTTATAAGTTATTTTGTTTAAAAGTCCATCAATAATATTATATCTTTTAGGAATGTAATATTGAGGAACTTTAGTTGTAACTAAATTTCAACTTTTGTAATTATTGTTATTTATATATATACATATCTTTTGTGAATCTATTCTTATCCTTCCGTCAACTTATATAGACCTTGTATTGATACTTTATTAAGATCTGTCAAAAATATAGCTTTACTATCTAAGGTGATTGGATTTTGAAGGAAGGCTATATTGACTCCTCTGACTTTCCTGGGATTTTAATTGATTATTGACCAAATGACTCATTAGTGACATTGCCTTGACCTCAACCCTTAGTGTCGAATTCGGGGCATCACACGGTATGATCATATAACTCAATTATTATTTCTTTCTTTACTATGTAAAGCAGACAAATATTGCAAGACCCTTAACTTTTCTAAATCCTATTAAGGCTCTCACTTTTGAATTATTATAATAAAAGCTCTTGGTTCCTAGTTTCTTTATGAATTTAACCCTAGAACCAAAAACACATCGTAGATGACTCCGTATAAACCCTAAGCATTTCCGATAGTTTAGTAGTTATTCCTAATGCTCTAATATTATTAATTATCTCGCGAATTATAGATTGATTGCTCAAAACCTTAGTTTCCAATTTTTATCTTTTTTATTCCGTTATGTGCCTTTTAATTCAAAGTGAAGCAACTCAACCGAATTATTTTTTTCCTAACACTATTTTATTAATTCTACACTTGAAATAGATATTTTAACTGAGCCCAAGACCTCACACTTTATTCAAATTGCACTTTAACCTCAAATCATTCTTTATATATATATAAAGTACAAACCATTATTATATTCTTTATCCTCAAAATATCTACATTAAATATAGGAGTTTGTATACAAAAATAATTTGAAAAATCACACAAAAATCCTCCCACATGGATGGCCACCTTGACGTGTATACACATGATGTACTTTTTGAAACATTTTGCATGAATCTTGGAAGATATTTGACTAAAGTACCAGAAATCTAGGAATTATGTTTGTACTTGACATCAATCTAGTTCCATATGGACTAATCTATAACTAAATCATAGACCTCCTAATCATCCTATATTCCATTACATTCAAACTAAATTCAAAACTTTTCCATTCCATTGGAATCAAGGGCATTTTAGACAATTCACCATAATTTTCCTATAAATACACCACCTCCCTCAACACTTCTTGCACGTCAAACATATATACGTGCACTCTATATTTTTAGCGAAGAGGAGGGAGAGAGAGGAAAGAAAGTGTGAGCTTGGAGGAGGAAGGAAGAAAAAGAGAGCAAACATTGTCTAAGCCTTAGCAATCTAGCAAACAAGTAAGCCACAACACAACCTTCTTTTTTTTTTTCCTCTTCCAAATACATGATATTTGATTCTTATGACATTATTTTCTACCTATGTCTTACATTATTTTTAAAGGCACACCTTCAAACGAAAAGTCTAAGTTATTAGTATATTATTTGGCATATTTTCATCACAAGAGAAGTATAAAATTACACACGGTTACCCCCTTTTCTTACAACTCTTTCTATTTTAAGTTTTGAGCACCAGTGATCGGTATTTTCAGTCCATTTTCAAAACTTCTAGAAAAATGCAGAAAAATTCCTTTGGCCTCATTTTTGTATCCAAACCTTCCTTTAAGCGTTAACTTTCAATTAAAATTGGTTTTGTTAGAAAAGAGTGAGCGGTTTGGGAGAAAATCCAATTTTCGTAACAGCCGACAAATCTGGATAACGCTGGAGTATTTCTTTAATAACCAAAAATCTAGGAAAGCTATCATATTTTTGAAAAAGGCCTTCAAACTAGATAAAATTCTCTACAAACCCTAGGAAGTCCGAGTTAGGGAAAATTCTAAAAATGTCTCTTAGTTTTTGATCTTTAAAGTACACCGAATCTAAAAATTTATTTTTTGTTAATGATTCATGTTCTTTATTTCTTAAATGTGCTTTTCATCATTTGTTTGAGCCTTAGTATGACATTTACATGTGTTTGTGAATATATTTCTTTATAATGGTGCTTTGGCGATACTCATATTTGTGTAGAAATTATTGTCTCAATAGCTTGTTCTAACCTCAACTTAAAACATCTAACTCAACAGGAAACTTTATTAGGGCGGTAATTGGTTTTCGATCACTTGAATAATTTCATAAGATAATGCTTGTATTACATTTGAATTGGTTGGCGAGACGTGTTCCCTATTGAAGGTAAAGTCTTGCGCAATTGTTTATTTTAGAACCCTTGAATGGATCGGTTTTATTTGGACCCTAGGTGGTTTCGGTGTGATAAGGTTAGAGGAGGTTATGGGCAAGACCCTTATTTATCATCTCTTTTGAGGTCCTCAGTTGTTCTACGTAATACATAACTATTGTAGGCATCTGGGGTAACGTCTGCAAAGCAACAAAAGAGGGGGGCATACCGAATTATCCATGTCCAATTCTTGTGGTTGGGAGGATGAGATATCTTTGGGGGATTTCTAGACTACTAACATCTAACTTTATAACCCTTTGTTTGTTTACTTAAATATCATGCTTCATTATTTGTTATAATTGTAATTTTGTAAAAAATGACGTGGTGTGTATGAGTTTACTAGGCATTTGAAGCTCATGGTGTTTCATGCTAGGTATTGAAAACTATTAGCCGGTCAAAGGTGAAGCTGAAGCATTGAGGACATATGGCTACCATGGAAGAATTAGATATTAGTTTCGTTAAGTCCCTTTTGTAATCCTGTTTGGGATTGTAAGTGTTAAAACTCTTGATGTAATTAAGCCATACATTTTATAATTATTATTTTGATTATATAACTGTTAGAAATTGGGCGCCCATGTGGCATGGCCCTTTGAGCTTTTTGAGCCTGAACCTCTTGAACCTTATCCATGTAAGTTTGAATTTTAATTCAAACTTATTTGGATAACCATTCAAGATATCTATATCTATCATATCAATAGATATGGATAGATAGATAGATATTGGTTATATATCAGATTATATGGTTAATCTAATATATTAGAATCAGATACGTATATCAGATACGTGATGGGGTTTTTAACCAAAAACCAATTTTTTCCCAGACTCTCCTCTCTCTCTGACTCTCTCCCAAAAACAACGATCAAACCATTTGCACTGTGATTTGTGTGGGTGATATTCACCATTGTAATATCACCCCACTGCTGGGTTGATTGGCCAGATTCAGGAAGCACGTGATTTACCCACGAGATCCTTCAGAGTTCAGATTATATCAGAAAGGTATGACCTTATTAATTCTTATTCCGTTGCGTCATGTTTTTGTTTACATTGGTATCAGAGCCTTAATGGATATTTTCGTGTTTCCTTTAATCATGTGTATATTTGTTATATGTATAAGAATACATTATATACATGAATGTTAGTACAGAAAAAAAATCTATTTTATTAGATTAAGAGCATAAATATTTTTTTTATGTTCATTAATGCCTTTTTAAATACCATAAATGGTTTTATTTTGAAAAAAGGAGTCCGGCAGTACAAAAATCGAACCAAAAAAACACCCTGGAAGGCGGCGCGTGGTGTGCACGCGCCACCCGATGCAGTAAGCCGCTTGCACGCGCTCGCACGCGCCAGTCGCCCGGTCGACGCGCTGTCACGCGCCCTCACGCGCGCGTCAGCGGCGCTTTCCACGCGCGGGCCGTCTGCGCTTCGCACGCGCGCCGCGTTCTGGAGCCGAGCGCTGAGCCGCGTCCGAGCCGAGCGCTGAGCCGCATTTCGAGCCGTGCGCCGAGCCGCTCCAAGCCGCGTGATGAGCCGTGCGCGCTGAGCCGCACCGTTTTTCCCCGGCGGCTTGGCTGGCTTGGCTGATGATGCTCTAAGGCTCTGTTTGTTTTTTTTTTAATTCTGAATTGCGTTAATTGGCCATAATTTATTCGTTATAGCTTTGTTTTAAGCATGGTTGGTACCATCAGACTCAGAATTAAATTTTGTATCTTCTGTAAAATTTTGAAAATTTTACGAAAATAAAAAATATTTTTCCTGTGTTAATAATTCATTTTTTATGCTTTAAAATGATTCTGGTATTGCATAAATAATTTTCTAGGATTGAATTTTTTATTGTGGACTTCTGAAATGTTTTACTATTTACTGGGAATATTTTTTATGTTTATCAGTTTATGGATTTTTTATTTCTAATTTTATTTGTGTTTATTAGTTATTTAAAATTCCAGAATATTTCAGAAAAAATTTCAAAAAATTTCAGAATGATGTACATTTTTAATTATGGCATAATCTAAATATTGTCTCAGTTTATCAGTTTCTGGATTTTTTATTTCTAATTTTATTTGTGTTTATTAGTTATTTAAAATTCCAGAAAATTTCAGAAAATTCCAGAAAATTTCAAAATGATGTACACTTTAATTATGGCATAATCTGAATATTGAATACAACATTTTTTTTGGTTTTTTAATATGTTGAAATTAGAGAAGCATGATTATTTATTTATTTATTTATTAGAATTCCATTATTAAATGAATATAGCATGAGTTATTTGTAAATTTACATTAAGATGCTATTGTATGGAATTTATCATGCTTTGTATATGCCATAGTCAGTGGGAGGTTATTCGGTTGAGAGAAATCTTTGTAGATTAACTCCCGAAAACCAATATTTTGCACATAAATTAAATTAAATTTTGGATAATTGTCACCTGTGGCGCAAGAGATGATTACGAGCGTAGCGGATTTTCGATCTTGCGACTTGTGTAATATTGTCACTATTTAATTTAGATTTTTGCGGCAAAATTATATTATGCTAATCAAATTAATCCCAATTAGAATTTCTCTCAAAATTGACTTAGCTTATGGAAGTTAATTTGGTTGACCTAGACTTAGTAGAAATGTTCAAATGTGAACAATATAATCCCATTCTTTAGATGAGCAAAAGTCTTGGAGACTTTAGGTCAGACCTTAATTGAGCCAAAGTAAGGAAACATGACTCAAAGTCGCCGTGGTTTTGTTGCCTTATTTGGCACAATAAAAACTAATGTGTGCGCTATGGTTAGCGGCATGCTACGTAGTTTTGGTTGGCGAATTTTGGAGTTATAAAATTATTAAGCCCTCAATAGATCTGTATATGATCTTGACTATTGAGCTGCGCGGATTGACTTTGTAATTTGACTTTTAATAATGTTGCATCATTGGATGAAGTAACATTCAAGAGTCACGTCATCCAAGAAATGCGAGCTTAAATAAATTAGTCATTAAGTGTAAGACGAGTAGCTAGTATGAGCAGTGTTTTGCTCTCTACCCAATTATTGGGAGTGGATGGAGCAAAATTTCATGCACTATAATAGTGTGCGTTGAAATATCACGCTACGTGAAAAGATTAGCGCTTAGAAGCTGCAAAATCTATTAACACTAAGTGAAAAGATTAGCGCTTAGTGGCAGCAAAATCTATTAGCATTGCCAACTTGTCTAAGTCTAGACACTTACTATTTCCACAATTGAGTGTGAGACATGATGAGGTGCTTCTTTGTATTATTCCTTTACTAGGCTAACGTTTTGTTTTGAATAACGTTTACCACTAAGCGCAAACGTTGCAGCATAGTAATGAAAAGGTCAAGGCCGACAAGGTTGTTATGACTCTAAGAATTTGATGCATGGCTCGTGAGAGCATTGTGTTGAATTAGACTCTTTAGCCTAATTCGCGCTTAAGTTACTTCAGGAGCTGTCATAGTTGATAGCTTTTTCTCTCCTTCTTGTGGATAGTAGAATTAATTGCAAGTAACTATGAAGCGAGAAATAGATATGGCAAGAGGAGTATCGTCATCTTTCAACTAGATGCATTAAAATATATGGAGAATAAAATTGACTTGAAGGTGCAGGGGATTAGCACTTACTAGTTAAATTTGCGACTTAGGCGCACTTGATATCTCCATGACATCCTTTTATGATCTAGTGAATATGAATTAGTCCTGAGTCATTACCTAGTTGGGCCTAAACCTTTTAAACTTATCTTTGAGAACTCACACATTAAGATGATTGGAATTAGTTTATGACATTGGTCATGAACCGGTGGCTTATTATACTTAATCACATTAATAAGATGATGACACGATGGTTTGAGTAGGCCTTCTCGGGCCCACTCACTTGTGACATCCTACTCTCATATAAATGTGTAACTTTGTTCGCAATGGGTGCGCACAAGTAAGTAGGAAAGCCGTAGAAGGTCATTTGTATTGGCGCATTAAGTCCACTATGTTTTTTTTTTTTTTTGTGACTAGATATGTGTAAGGGTATGATAGCTAAGCCTCAATCTCGACACATTTATAGATTACGATACGCATCTGAGTCAAGACTATTTGATCTCCCATAAGTCAGAAGTTTTGAGATGATTTTTGACATTGCACATATGAGGTCGAGATCAATTAGATAAGAGCTTTTGTGCTTTTAGTTTTGACCAAGGTGGCGAGTATCTATTTGAGTTATTTTAGAAAACTCTGTGAAGAGAAATGGATGCTTAGAAAATTGATTATTCCTAGTACTCAACAACACAATGGTGTAGTAGAGATAAGGAATCAAATATTGTTAATGTTAGGTGGATAATGGCGCAAATGTTTCCCAATTGGGAATTGCACTAGTTTATTGCCTATATCCCTAACTCAGTGCCCTCCATATTTGTTTTTACACTCCATTTTGAGTAATGGGTTAGCAGAGAGCCATCTATGGGCGATCTGTAACCGTTAAGCAGCTTATCTTTATTTTACTTCTCATAAGATTGCGAAATTAAGACCTAGGGTTCTATAGCGCATTATTGTATGCTGTCTTGTAACCACATAGGGTTGTGTGGCGCATTATTGTATGCGGTCATGTAAACCCTCCGGGTCGTGTGCATATAGGTAAGCAGCTTTGTGGTAGTGTAACTAAGTCACATAAAGTTTTCTTAGTAAAGGTGACGTGTATAGAGTTTTGGAACTCTATAAGATAGAGAGTTCTAAGCATAGCGCTTTTATGTAGCCTAGTTGAGAATGGAAAGAAATTTCCAATATCCTAGGGACAGTGGGAGCGATGTGCCTACTAATGGATTACTCCATTAGAGTAGAATACTCTACATTCTTAGTTGCGTGGTAACAAATGTGAAAATTTTCCACGTCATCACTGGGTGATTGAGAAGGAAACATTCATGAGTGCTCCGCAAGATGATAAAGAGCCTAGGATAATGCCAAAGGCTCTAGTCCCCTGTTTTTAGAAAGTGGATTAATGTTGCGCAGTTTAAGACAAAAGTCTTTGAGGATTAACCATTTCTATAATTTGGTTGACTTTCCATTATGACGCGAAACTGTTCTAAAGTTATGCGTAATTTGGATAGTCATTGTTGAGGCATAAGGCTCACTAGATACCGAAAAGTCGCACCATTGAGGAAGGTGTAGACCATGAGAAGACTTCCTCCTGGGGAGTGAGGTTATTTTGACTTAGGCTATGATTGACGTAAGTTTGGGACATTGATTTGTGGACATTGTGACCCATCTTTCTTGTTGGAGAATTGGATAAGTAGATCCGTAGGGATTTACCTCCTGCTTTTATGGTGAAAAGTTAGGAGCGCAAAAAGGTTGCTAGTTCCAATAAATCTTTTACAGCCTAAAACAGTTATCCAAATAGTGGTTCTTAGATTTCGTCAAGCCATGATAGGCCAACGATGATCGATGAAGACCACTGAGGCATGATCAATGGTCCAAAAGAAGTTTTTCCTTACTTAGTCATTATGAGCCAGGAATTTATAAGGTTGTCGCCATCCAGGGTGGGCAGTCCTCTATTTTAGATATGATGGACATGGATGATGTAATTTATATGCTCGGATGTACGATCCTTAGGGATTGTTTTGGGAGAATTCCTATTTTGTCCTTCGATGACTTACATGAGGAATATCCTAGAATGATTCTAGATGCAAAATTGCAAACCCATTGACTTATCTATCGGTAAAAGCCAGAGCCTTAGCTACTGAGTGTATCCTCGGATTGTCTTTGCGAGAAACAGATGACCTATATTCCTTGATCTTTTCTTTGTCGTGGGAGCCTGAAGTACGCTATGTGGGCGTATTCGGCATGATAAGTGTTATCTTTGGTAAATGGTCAACTAAGTTGTTTAGACATTGACCTTGCTCATTAGATTGTGGATAAAATACTTTGCTAGTAATATATTAATTTGCTCATTGTAAGATTCAGTGCGCTAGTTGGGCGCATCAAGAATGAACGCAAATTGGTCACCAAAATATCTTTAGAGAGGTTATTGTGCAAGAGGTAGTGATCTTGAATCACTTCATGTGAGGCGCACATGGTGGATTCCGTTGTATATACTTATCGCAAGAGGTGCTGATAAGGCTTATGTTTGGAATCTAGAATTGCGCAAGCTGTGGTCATTTTTTTTAAATCGATCACTTATTTTGAGATGATGGGATGTTGACACTATTATGGTTTGTGTCATAATGATTAGCAGATGATGATGTCAGCAGGCAAGATTGGCTCACTCACACGAGCAATCGCCCTTGGCGCTTGGGAGCGAGCAAGGATGAGACTAGTGGTTTATTTTTATTTTGAAGCCAAGAGAGGCTTAAAATTATCCACTATGTATGTCGCCTTGGTTACAACCAAGATGAGGTCGTGTTAAGGACCAAACATGGATGTTAGTACCCACTTTCCATGTTGTGCCTGTTATGATTAGCCAGATGCGAGATCTCATTTGGCGCCTAGAAGGCTAGCAAATAGAGAATTCGGGTTAGGCGCTAGAAAGCGACTAGACTAATATCTGTACGGTGTATCGAGTATGACGTCACTCTTTTGGAAGAGTTACTCCACCGTAACATGTATTCATACTACTTGTGCTTGGCGACCGAGTAATGAGGTGAGAGAATGGATCCTTGTTTCCTCACCGTGTGAGTCTTACATGTCATTATTGATATGACTTTCATTTATGTACCCTTTTGTGACTTTTGACTATGTCATAAGGTAAGGGGTTGATGTTCTGCTACTTTGGTATGTTGCCTGCGGTCATGTATGATTCGGCCTTAAGGGACATCACTGGGAAAGCGGTCAATCCTAAACTAAATGGCATGAGGGCAAAGGGAAGATCATCTAGTATTACACCACTATTGTATATTCACTGCCGGCAACTCACATCGCTCTGTATGAGAGGCGGATTGAGTGTGAATATATTACAAGAATTGAGAGGGTCAAACATGCTCTTTTTGAGGGATTAGAAATATTTTTTGGACCGGTGTAATTAGATGGGTCTGGGGTATATGAGACACTATTTTTGTTCCTTTTGGGTTGATGTCTCTATGCTGGCTCATTTTGAGTTTCTAGTATAGAGCTCCCACATACAGGTGTTCTCAGCAGTCGCACGGTGCATTGGCTAGTATGAGATTGTTCATTTTTGGGAGATTGAGATAGAGATGTGGCAGTGTCATGCCAACTTATGTGCGAGTGGGAGATGTTAGAAATTGGGCGCCCATGTGGCATGGCCCTTTGAGCTTTTTGAGCCTGAACCTCTTGAACCTTATCCATGTAAGTTTGAATTTTAATTCAAACTTATTTGGATAACCATTCAAGATATCTATATCTATCATATCAATAGATATGGATAGATAGATAGATATTGGTTATATATCAGATTATATGGTTAATCTAATATATTAGAATCAGATACGTATATCAGATACGTGATGGGGTTTTTAACCAAAAACCAATTTTTTCCCAGACTCTCCTCTCTCTCTGACTCTCTCCCAAAAACAACGATCAAACCATTTGCACTGTGATTTGTGTGGGTGATATTCACCATTGTAATATCACCCCACTGCTGGGTTGATTGGCCAGATTCAGGAAGCACGTGATTTACCCACGAGATCCTTCAGAGTTCAGATTATATTAGAAAGGTATGACCTTATTAATTCTTATTCCGCTGCGTCATGTTTTTGTTTACAATAACTACATATATCTTTCGTAATTTATCTTTATATTTCATCAACTCATGTAGACATTGTGTTAATACCTTGTTAAGATCTATCAAAAAGGTAGCTTTGCTATCTAAGGAAATTGGACTTAGAATAGAGGCTATTTTGACTCCTCTTATCTTTCTTGGATCTTACTTAGTTATTGACCAAATGACTCATTAGTAGTGTGTCCTATACTTGTAACCTTAGAAAAACCTTATATATATTTGTTGTTATATTCTCTTATGTTCTCGATTTTTGGGGCGTCACAAATATAAATCAAATCATCTGCTTTGGAATGTTATAATCTCTCGTTGTTTTTAGAAGAAGAAGGTTAGAAAGACAAAAATCTCATGAAAAATTGAGACATCCATTGTGCGAAGAGATTAGAATCATTCCAACTTAGGCAATGAGACCTCCATACAATGAGCAATTGTGGAGATATAGCAAATAAGCACATAGCCTCATGGTATCATGCTAGACAATAAAAAGCAATCACAAGCAAGATGCAAAGATGAATAAAGCTCACATAGTTCTCCTCTGCACCATGCCAAGAGCGTAAGGATTAGAAAACAATGCATGATCCTAGATGCTAAACTAAATGATATGCAAAGAAAAGAAGAGACATACTCATCGAGTACTTCAACCAGGCAAAAATCAAATATAATCTAAATAGAAAATGCATGATCCTAGATGCAATATCTATTGCAAATTCATACACAATGAGTCCTAAGGAGGCTTTGGACACTATCAAGATGACATGGATATCAATGAAGCACATATACCACATAACTTAATCTGAAAACAATGGTCCAAGCTCGGATGCATGTTCCTATACTAATCATGCGATTATGATGATGATGAGAACAAGTCTAAGCTATCAAAGAGTAAAAGAGTAGAGAGTGAAGGTAAGGAGAAGAGTGACCCATCCCAATGCACGCAACAGTATAATGAATGGAAACTAAGCAAATGAAAAAACTAAAATAAAGAGGAGATCCAACCTATTCTCGCAAAGGAAGCCATATCCGAGCTTCTATATCATCAAAGCTACCAAAAATGGTAAGAATGGGAAAAACTCTAATGAAATGTGGGAGATTCTCATCCTCCTACTCATGAAAAGGAGTGTAAACCGCTTAAATCCATGTAAAATAGGTTCGGGAATAGAGAAACTCTTTCTCATAAAGGAAACCGGGTCTGGATTCCTAACCCATAAAATCAAAAAAGAAAGCAATTCGAGTTTGGCCAAAGCAGCTATAAAGGCCTCCATTAACTACAGAGAGGTGGGGAAAAAGAGAGAAATCAACTAAGCTAGCAGCAATTTCAACCAACAATCCCAATAAATCTCCAAAATAGAAGAAAAAAGAGTAGAGATAGGCTTAAAATTAAAATGGAAGTAGGGATTGCCTCTAGAATAGCAGAGATAGAGCCCTAGTCGATTACAGGCTTTGACCCAAGCTCCCTCTTCCCTCTGATCAATAGAGGTCTTCTCACTCCAAGTCATCCAAGCAAAGGTAGGTAGAAAGTAGTCCAAAATTCTCAACAAAACTCTCTCTTTTGGGGTATTTAATTTAAATATTAGAGGAAGTAATTAGAGAGATTAGGGATTAAGAAATTATCTCTTAGAAAATCTGGAATCTGGAACTCTTTTTCCCTCAACAAGGGGGGTGATTTTATAGATATGGATGGCATATTCCAAGATCCTTTGGACACCTCACAAGAAAGTTGTTTGGCTGACGCTAGAACAAGATGCGCCAGATAAGAAATGCTCGGCTGTCGTAAAGTAGCATGGCATATTTCCTTAGAAAATTGCCTGACAAAGCAAAAAAGATACGGAGACGTGTCCACAGATCAAAATTGCTCGGCACATTGCCTGGAAAAATGTTCTGTAGAGTATAAATGATCTGGGCATGCGTCCACTGGCCAAAAAGGTTCAACGTGTTGCAAATAAGTTTCCTGATCAGGTAAAGCTTATCCGTCTGATTTTCTTGGAAAGTTTCTCCTATTTTCTTACTCATTCTGAACATTTTCAGAAAACACACTGTCTAGAATTGCTAAAATGAATGAGAATGTACCAATTGCCTTTAAAAACATTTTGAAAATAGGTTTTAGGATCCTGAAAACATTTTGGCCAAAATGGGCGTACGTCAAGTTTGGTTTTCTTTCCATCCCTTACTCATTGTTTGGAGCAACCTTTTGTATTCTCGTTGGGAGCTTTGGGTAGAGTGCCCAAGCCTTAAGGCCGGTCTAAAATGTGGCGTCTATAGTTGTGTTGGATGTCTTTTCCTTTTGAGGTCTTCTCCTTTTATACTTGTTTGGCCACTCTTTGATGAAGCCATTCCTCCATTATCTTCTTTGATTCTTGCTTCCATTCATCCATATCCCTTTTTCACAGAAACTGTTAATGGACCTCCCTTTGACTTAGCCTTCACTTTCTTGATTTCAACAACAAACCTAACTACTTCTTTAGCAGCCAATTTTCCTTGGTTTTTCTAGCTTTTACTTAATTCTTCAAAAAGCCATGTCATCACTTCACCTTGTACATTCACTGATGTATTTGTCCTGCCACGTTAGTATACATGTCGACAAGAAATTTTACGAAATTTAGTACCAACAAATACATATATAAAATGAATTTATATTGAATCAAATGGGACGAACATTGATTGATGAGGATTTAAGGCTAGATGAGATGATCGAGTTTGAAACTAATGACGAAGAAAACCAAGCCAAAAGGGTTTGTAAGAACGACAACAACAACACCGATTTCGACGGCATAGTTACATTGCAAAACCCTTCCAATCATAACATCATCAACAACCTATGATCGCCCCAAAGCTACAGGTATATTACGTACATAATGTGTTTGATTTCGTTATACTAAGTTCAAATTATATTTTGCGAGTGTTTTACATAAATCGTCTTGTTTAAAATAGTAATTATAATTTGTGCTCTTATTACTACTCACATTTTTTTTATAACCTTTGCATTTTGCAAATTTCAACAAACCCATAATAGAATTGTAATCTTCTCCATTTCATATTTGTAATGGAAAGGTTCCATTATATCATCCAATGGTGAGTGTAATTGTGACAACCCCACTATGTATTATATTTGGCATTTAATTATTTAAGGAGATTTGTATTTTAATTAGCCATTATTCTGATTTAATTTGAGATTTACAAGGATTATGGAGCCCAATCGATAAGTGATTTTAATAATGATTTATTTTGAGCTTAGAAATTGAAGGTCCAAATGGCTTAAGGAACTGAAATTAATTAGTTGAATCAATTTGATTTCAAGTATTGACCCATTTGAGAGCTTAATTAAATATTCGATTTAGTTTTGATTCAATTTAATAAAATTAAGATTTGATTAATTGGGTTCAAATTGGAGATAATTAAATTAATTACGCTATAAGGTTTGAGAAATTATGATTATTATGAATTAAATATATTTATGAGGTGTCCAATTTAAACATGTAATTTATTTATAACGATTTCAGGTCTGACTTGAAATTGAAGACCTTAGCGATTTGAGACACTCAAATTGATAGTAGCAATATGTTCAATTTGATATTTGAAACCTTTTGTGAGTTTGACTAAAAATCTGATTGAGATTCGTAAAGTTAAATATAATTAATTGGGCTATAACGGGAGTCAAATTAGACTAATTAAATTATGTGAGATGTGTAATTAGTTGTGATTAATTAAATTAAATGCTACTCAAGTGTTAATTATAACTGGTTAGGACTAAGTGATGATTAAGTTAAATTAATGTGTAATTGGTGTGCCAAACAAATCCTAATCAATTAAATTGATGTGCAATTAGTAAATTAAGTTAATTCTAATTAATTATATGTGAGAAGAGAGAGAGAGGGGACTCAATTGAATTGTTGTATTGGGTGTATGTATGCACGTATATATGGGATATAAGTAAGAGAATGTAGGGATTCAAAACAGAGAGTTAAAGAGAGGGAGAGAGAAGTCGTACCGAAGAAAGAACATGAAGAAGAGGGTTTTGTGGGATACCAAAATTTAAGCTAAGAATTATGAAAAATTCATCTTAAGGTAAGAAATTTCATCCTCTTTCTAGTATTGTTTAAATAATCTAAACAAAAATTGATTTAAGGTAGATTTTGAGAAGATTAAAAATAAAGATTTGAAGATCAATTATATAAATAGATAGAAATTGGGTTTTGCATGTAAAATCAAGTTAGGTTGAAGAATATGAGTTATAATTCTTAAAATTTGTTAAGTTTGAGTTTAATTTTGAGAATTATTTTGGAATTGAGTCCCATAAATTACATGCAACAAGATTCATTGAAGATTTGATCATTGCAAAAGAGTTAGGTTCAAATTTATGGAAATTAATTTAGAAATTAATCACCTTGGGTTTGAATTTAGTTGTCTTAACATGAAATTGAATTTCAATTGTACATGCATCATGAATTTTTAAGAGTTTTGGAAGATCAATTCATGTTTTGTAATTTGTGGGTTCGAAAATAGACTTGATATGTAGAAAACGAATTAAATTTAAATTTGGATAAATATGGAAATAAATTATAATTTATATTTGAGAATCAAAAATTAGTTGATTTTGATTTAAATTTTATACATGCAAACATTTTTTAGAGGGCTTTATAGCTTCAATTTTATGTTTCATAAAACAAATAAAGAATTGAAAGATGATTTTTTGTAAACATGAAATCCAAAGCTTAAATTTGAATTAAAATCATGGAATTTTGAAGTATAAGTGGAATTAACTCTAAATATATGCAATTGGAAATGTTTTTGCATATTTGAGTGAGTCATGCATGAATTTGGAGCCTTAGTAATATGTTTTGAAGTTTAAACAACATTCTGGAAAACCCAAAATTCGTCATCATTGCTCGAGTGAAGAAGTTGTCACTCGAACGTAGAATGTAAGCAACCAGTATTTTTGCAGACCAAGAGGTCCGCTGGAGCGACCAATGTTGCGCTCGAGCGAAGAGCCCTACTTCAAAAAATTATGAAAAGCTGTTTCATATTTCGATTTCTGTTCTCTTTCACTTCTAAGCACTCTTAGGCATGTATTGAGCATTATAAATGAACTATTGAGTTAGAAAGAGACTAAGAGAATTAAACGAATTAAAGAACGGAATGAATTGTATTGTGACCCAATTTCTATGTGTATTATCAATTGTGTAGGGTCAACTACAAGGGTGAACCAGGCATCTGAATACTATAAGTAATATCTTAGTAAAGATATTTTCAAGTATATTATTTTCCAAATGCTATCCCTGTATAAGCTTCATGGGTTTGTTGATTTGAATTATGAATGAGTATTCTATATGCCTAATTTTTGTATAAGGCACTGTGAAGAATATGATTTGGGCCCAAAGCCGTTTGAATATTATGATAGGCCAAGGCTGTTTGATTATCATGATGGGCCAAAGGCCAATTGAAGACGAATGTAATGGGCCAAATATCGTTTGAATGAAAAGGTGATTATGATCATGAATATGAATATGCACATAGATATGAATGTGGAAACGATGGACTTGAAGTCGTTCTAATTTTGATTTACAAGTAAAATGTATTATTGTGATTTGCTTGATTAAGAATCCTCATTCATACAGCCTTTTTACTTTGGTATTATTCATTGGATGTTAGCTCACTCTTTCTATATATATATATATATATGTAGGTGAGCAATTGGAGGATCAACGTTAGAGTTTGCCTCGGAGTCTGCCTCTTTGTCAAGCCACCCAAGAAGTATCTTTGTGTAGAGGCTTTATTTTATTTTGTCAGGCTTGAGTTAGTCTCTGTATTTTGTTAAAAGTCCTTCATGAAGTGTGTGAGATATGTTATAAAATATGTCTTCGTACATGTATATATAAGTGCGTTAAAAGTGTTTTAATTACTACGGTTGATCATGTACGCACAGCTCAATGGACTTTATTATTTTTGTTTGGCTTCCGCTTCAAGCCCCAGTTATACGTACATATTTTGAATTTTTTCTTTGAGGCCATAGGTAATTTTCGAATTACTAGCTAGTTACGACAGTAAACCTATAGGGAGGGTTTGAGTCGTGACAGTAATGATAGTAAAATTTTTTGAGATTTTCAATGATGTCCCACCCAATGGTTTTAGGGCCCATTTGTTTCTAGAGATAAGATGGATGAGGTTGTTAATGCGGGTATTGTTAGTTAGAAAATTGTTAGTGTGGGCATTATTACTGAGGAGACTAAGAAAAATTGTGTTTATTTGATTACCATCACCCTAGCCAAAATTCATGTTTGTTTTGTTATTCTTGGATGGGATTAATTATATAAATGTACATAAATACCCTTAGCCGTTTTGGTATATTTTAACATTAAAAATTATATTTTGTAAATATACTATTATATTAAATTATTTTTATATATCTGAAAATTATTAAGCATGGGAGACCAGACAGTGATGTTATTTTACCCCCCCTCCCTCCCAAAAAAAAAATACTAGATTAAAGAAAGAAAAATAGTGAACTTGGTCTTTGTTTTGCAAATATCATTGCTCTCTCACTCCAGTTCTTTTTCTACCCCCCACATGTCTCTCTCTTGCTCAAGCTTTGCCAATGATGACCAAAAGTTCAAGCTGATTGGAGCTCTATCAGCGATGATCTCAACCTTCATATTCGTCAACAACGATCTTGATCTTGAAATCCAAGATGCGGCGAACTTGATGAAGACCAAAGTGTTGGATCAGTCTTCTCTCTTGGTAATCTTGTAGTGATTTTGTTGATTTTTTTATTGTTATTGAAAAATCTAAAAATTCCCGAGATATTGATTTGTGATTATGTATCAATTTTAAACAGTAAATAACAATTCCAATCATAAACAAATCGACACGACGATTTTATATGGAAAAATCACAATTGGAGCACCTCCAATTGTGATAAAAAAAACTACGGACAAAAGCTACAAAACAATCCATTAAGAAAACAAAAAGAAATTACACAAGTGTACTCTCAATTACCTAGCAAATCCACGCCCAAATTGAACCGACCCCAATGTGCCTCTTCCACCACCGTCTTCACCTTGAAATTGTCTCGCCCAATGTTGAATCCACAACGATGATGTCGAATCCACAATGATTAGCCGCTTCAGAATCCACCGAAGAATAACTCTCTCTTTTGTGAATAAACAAAAACAAACAAACCCTTGATGATGTTGATATGAAGTTCACGGATTCATTGATCATTTTTAAATCATCAAGGAAACACTCAGAAAGCACCCTCCAATATAAAACACTTTGTATCTTGTTCCTCTATGAAAATCTGGATGGGTCAAACCCTAGAAACAGCGAACAACGCACTTTATAGAAAACAAGATCGTGCAGACCACTTGAGCGCACATTTCACTGCTTGAGCAGTGTGACTAAAGGCGATGCGAAACATATGGGCTAACTGCTCAAACGCAACGCAACTTTCACTACTCGAGCGGTAGAACTTTCTTCCAAGAAGTTCAGGTACTCTGCAAAAATACTGGATGATCTATTTCTTCGCTCGAGCGCACAAATGACTGCTCGAGCTGTCAAACAATTTCGATTGTATTTTTACCTTTTGCTTCGAGGGTGCTGCCCTTCGATCCCGTCATAGAACTGCCCCGGACCCGCCATGGAGCACTGACCCCTAGACCCCCACAAGCTGACCGGTTAGCTCGATCCCTAACATAGTCAGCGAAGTGGCAAATATGAAAAAATTAAGATCCCAAACTTCTCCGCAAAGCACAATTCGAGTTGGATTTACATCTAAATACTCATAGCCTCACTAAAATAAAAGATCGAATAAAATTACAATTGAAAGGAATTTTGTCAAACAGGATTGCTAATTACAAAAATCTAACAGTTATTTTGTTGATTTTGAGAACTTGTTGGATGATATCTGTAATCTGTTTGTGAATTTGTTAATCTTTTTTGTTATTATTTTTTGATATTTGTGATTTTGGAAATTTTTTTAAAAAAATTTAAAAGCAGTTGATTTTTTTTTTTTTTTTGGGAAATTATTGATTGTTTTTGAGTGTTGTTAAAAATTTGGAGGAGGGATCTGTTTTTCTGTTTGATGATGTGGTGGATAGTATGGTCATTTATATTATAATCCCAACGGCTTCCTTTTCAATACCAATCCCATGGGAAATTTATAGTCAATTCGGATTATGACTCTGGTGCAGAAATGGCAAAACAATCATGATATTAAAGAGTGACTCCTCATTATTAGTCCAATACCAACCCATACCACGGAAAATAAACAGGCCCTTAAACTTTGATGTATATTGTATTATTATTATATACAATACATGGTGTTGATTTTTAAATACATGAATGGAATGAGGAAGCATACAAATGACATTACGTTATGTGATTGAGAGCTTGCTTTCATTGATGAATAACTCTTGTCATTTTTCATTGGATACTTTTAAAATGGGTAATTAGATACAACTAAATTTTTTGTGTAGAAATTTTTATCCAGAATGAATTGGCATCTTGTGATTATTTTATTTTCAATCAAAGTACTCATTATTATTTTTTGTAATTTTATAAATATCATTAGCACATCAATTTAAAAGTATTTGTTTTATATGAATTTTATATTTGAATGACGTTTTGGAATAAAATGTTTAAATTTTTTTTGTGTGCATTATTTGCATAACAACTGGAAATGGCTTTTAGTTCAAAAAAACAACTGGCAATTAGCTTGTTTGATTTTGGTTTACAGAAAACACTTATCAAAAAATTCTACATTTTTATTTTTAGCATTTTTTTATTTTTTATGAATTTTTTAATATTTTAAGCATTTTTTTTAAAATTTTTAGACACCTAACATAAATACACTTAAAAAATTGGTGAAAAAAATCTTTAAAAAATTCACTAAATGCAAAAAATACAAAAAAAAAAAAAAAAAAAAAAATTCAGTACATTTTTCGTACTTTTGTATATTTGTTAATTTTTTAAAATATTTTTTCACAAATATTTTACTATTTAGATACATCTAAGTAAGGTGCATTTAAAAAAGTAAAAAAAATAGCTTAAAATTTAAAAAATATTCACTAAAAACAAAAAAATACGAAAAATAAAAAATTCAATTTCCCGAAAACTGAATTCAAATTATTGAAACCAAACACATTGAATGACTTTTTAGATTATTTTTGTTTATGTTTATAGGACATCAATTCACATGGTTTGTAAGATGACACTTTTAAAATTCTTCATAATATCTGATTGCTTTAGGAGTGTTTGATAATACGATTCAATACTTAAAATTGAATGTATTAAGTGATAATTAATTAAGTCTGTTTGATAATCACAATTGATATTACTTAAAAAATTAAGTATCTCTTAAAATACAAACTAAAATTTAAGAAAAATTCGAGTCATATGAGACTAAGGGTTGGTTTGGGATGTCCTAAAAAAGTGCACTTTTTGACTTATTGGTGGGTTTGGGTTGGGTTTGATGTGATGTGTTAGAGAGGTGATGTGATTTAAATAAGATGATGTGACTTAAATAAGATAGTGACTTTTTGACTTTTTGGCTTATTTAGTACATGCCAAACTAGCCCTTACTATTAAACATAAGTATTAATATATACTATTATAAATTCATTATCAACACCACCACCATCATTGCTACTACTACCACCACCACCATGTTGCCACCATCGCCATCACTACCATCACCGCCACCACCGCCACTACCACTACCACCATCATCACCATCTTCATGCTACCGCCATCATTACCGTTACCACTACCGCCGCTATCACTACTGCCGCAGCTGTTGCCACCACCGCAGCCACCATCATCATGCCACTACCACCACTACCACCATTACTATCACTACCGTTGCCGCTACCACCACCACATCCGCCACCGCCGCCGCCGCCGCCGCCACTACCATCACAATCATACCACCACCACCATTACAATATAAAAATTAAAATATATAATATAAAAATAATAAATTTCAAATTTAATCTTATACATATCAAACAATTTATTTTTAGTTAAGCACTTAAATTTTATCAAACAGCTTTTCAACTTAAAAAATTCAGCATTCAATTTTCAATACTTAATTTTCAATTTTATCAAACAACGCCTTAATATGTTGCTCAATAAGATACTTTATATCAATGAGTAATGTCAAGCGAGAATATATCTATATAACAAGATAGAACGGTTTTTGAAAATGTATAAAATGTATCAGAGATGCATTTCATTTGAATGGCTGAGACAATTCCTAATCAATATTTAACGGTTGAGATCAATTTTTTCCCGCCCAAACATTTCTTTCCCTCAGCCTTCTACCTGCCTACGTCTCCTCTTCATTCCCTCTTTATCTCTCTCTATTCTTCTTCTTGAATACTTTTCTCATCTCTCTTTCACTAATACATCTCTCTCTCTCTCTCTTCAAAACTTTTCTCTCTTCCTCCTATCTCTTTCATACGTTACTCACTCTTCTCTTGCGATGACCACCGTTATCGTGACACCGACGACCACTGACCACCAATCCTCTCCCTCGCCAAAGACCCAAACCTAAACCCATCCAAACCCAAACCCTCTCATGAGCAGGATGCTATCATGGATGTCCAACGAGAGGATCGTGGACCACCATATATTCCGCTGCAAATCGTGGACCACCATGGGCAATCTGTGTTCAATGAGAGGATCCAGGAATGGCAGATGGTGGTGGTGCCACAACACTTTGTGGTGGTGAAACAAGCCGAAAGCGATGGGTTCGAATGCGTGGCCTTGAGGACCAATGAGCATGCCATTTTAAGCACTCTAGCGGGTCGTACCTTAGCCATTAGGGCCATTCCTGTGGATGTCCTACCCAACGCCTACCAAATTTCACTGTGTTATGGTGATTAGGGCTATTCCTGTGTATTTTAAAGTTTTAATATATATATATTTGATGAGTTTTTGATAATCAAGTTTTTTGAGAATGTTTTTGAGATTCAAGTTTGTTTTTTTTTTTAAATGTTTGATTTTGTTTTGCTTTTGTGTTTTTAAGGGTTTTTCTATTTGGTTGAAGTACGTTCCAGGCATCACCAATCTTTCAAGATCTCTCTCTCTCTCTCTCTCTCTCTCTCTCTCTCTAGATTTTGTAAATTAAGTCATTATCTTACTAGATAATTATTGGTGTTGCAGACAGAGATGCAAAGGTTCACCCAAAAAATTGTCCAAATGATGAAGGACGAGAAGTTGTTTGAATCTCAAGGTGCTCCTATCATCATCTCCCAAGTGTGGCTTTTTTGTGTTTCTTTGCCTCTTTATATTTACTATGTTATGGTAATTTTTCCATAATAAAGTTTATATTTTTGTCTAAATTTGTATATGATGCAATAGAATAAAATAGGTAGGTGCCGTTTGGTAACATTTACGTTTTCAGTTTTCTATTTATATTTACAAAAATTTTAAAAACTCAAATAAAAACTTGTTTGGTAAATTTTTGATTTATAAATCAGTGGTCTCAGTTTATAAATTTGGCCAAAAAATGTAAACTCAAAAAATGTGTTTCCGTTTTGAGTTTTGAGTTTTTTTTTTTTTTACCACCCAACACTAGCCACCACTCCGCCACCATTTTCTACCACCGTCTTCCGCCACCACCACCCACCCCTCACCACCACCTACCACCACCACTCACCACCCATCTGCCACCACCACTCGCCACCACCACCCACCTGCTATCCACCAGCCACCACCACCCACCACTCACTCGCCACCACCACCCACCTCTCGCCGCTACCACCACCACCACCCACCATCCACCTGCCATCCACCCGCCACCACCATCCACCGCCACCACCACTCACCACCCACCTGCCACCACCATCCACCACCAGCCGCCCACCACCACCAGCCACTTGCCACCCACATCGCCACCACCACCCATCACCACCACCCACCCGTCACCCATCTGTCACCACCACCTGCCACCGTCACCCACCCACCCACCCACCACCACCACCACCACCACCCGCCACCACCCACCACCACCTGCCATCCGTCACCTACCTGCCACCACCACCTGCCACTGCCACCACCACCACCACCACCCACTCGTTACCACTTGCCACCGCTACCACCACTACCACCACCACCCACTCGTTACCACCCGCCACCGTCACCTACCCACCCACCACCACCACCCGCTACTTGCTCGCCACCACCACCCACCCGCCACCACCCACCACCACCCGCCATCCGCCACCTACCTGCCACCACCACCCGCCACCCGTCATCACCACCACCACCACCACCACCCACTCGCTACCACCCACCACCCGCCACCGTCACCCACCCACCCACCACCACCACGACCACCACCCACCTGCCACCACCCACCGTCACCACTTTCCACCACCGTCTTCCGCCGCCACTTGCCACCACTTGCCATTTCTCACTCTTTTTTATATTTTTAAATTTTTTAGAACATTTTGTCAATTATCAAACGCGTTTGTAGTTTATGTTTTTCTAAAAATAAACAAAAAATAAACAAAAACCAGTTTATAAAATTTTTCTAAATATAAACTGAAAACGTAAACGTTACCAAACAGACCCGCATTGTTCTAGAATGGGTGTTTTCATAATAAAATTTCCATAATAAAGTTTACAAGCTACTTCTCAGATCCTTCACAAATCCAATTAATGGTATCATCTCTCTCTTATTTTGTTTTCTATGAATGGGTGTTTTCTATAAGTTTATTTTCTCTGGTTTATCTTTATTTGGGCTTTTATGAAATGGTTCTTTTAATGGCTTTGGTTCAATTGTGGGCGTGATTTACTTTCAGTGCATTGTTTGGTTGCTGAGAATTTAAAGAAAAAAAAGGGAAAAAGAAATAGGGAAAGTAAACAAAGTTATTGTCACCAATTTGGGTTTTGGGTGACAATAGGAAGAAATTTAATCACCGAATTTCATATTTTTATTTAATTTTTTTTATTTTATTTTGTATTTTCAACATTTTGTTAGTAACTGAATCGATTTTAACTCAATACTCTTGTTTATATTACATATGTTAGTTTATTGTTTTGATTAAATTTCAGGACCAGAATTACATAGAACATGAGATTCGATGTTAAACTAGAGGAAATTAAACCTGAATGCTAACTATATAGGACATGAGATTTCCTTTTGGAGAATATGAGATCAAGAATTTGAAATTATAGTTTTAACTCAGTACTCCTGTTTACACTATATATGTTGAAATTGCAGTTTGAAATTAAACCTGTTTCTAAGAGTTTGAAATTACATAGAACATGAGATTTTCTTTTGGAGAATAGTGATAAAGGCATTAAAAGTTTGTATTTGTAGCTAAAGTTGTAATGTGATTGCATTTTTTATTTTATTTTATTTTATTTTGAATTGATTATGGCATGTTTAGAAAAAAAATAACTAGATTTTGCATAACTAGGAATTTTTTCCTAAGTTCTTAAATTGTGTAATCTTATTTGTATTCTGAATAAAAAATCTTAGTATCTTTGCAGAATTTCCACCAAGGTTGCTCATGAAAATTGCAAGGTAAGCCATTTTTTTTTTTAATGTTTTTATTAAATAGATTGTCTTAGATGTTTAGATTTTTATTTCTTCACATCTTGATTGTAACGCATTAAATATTTTCTATCCGCGACACTTAATTATTGAAATTAATTTTGGAAAAATTGCAAATCAGTGGTAAGACCCCAAAAAAAAAAAGAGTAAAATCATGGGAAATTGTATCACTTAAAATATTAAAGTTAATAAGCTTTACCATTGATTTGCAATTTTTTTTTGAAAACTTACAATGAATTGCAATTTTCCCATTAATTTTTAGATTTTATTATTGATTTTGCTATCAATGGTTTTACTTCGATAAGTGGAGAGATGAGTTGACTTTTTGCTATTCCTTTTAAATTCTCAAAGATGTGCAACTGATTTGGAAAAAAAATTTGACTGCTATGTATGGTTGCTACTTTTTGTACAAGTGATTTAGTATTTGATCAAAAATATTGTTGATTGCTCAATGACCTAATGTCTAGCTTTATATTGAACTGCCTAGGTATATTAGTTGTTTCTTAACTTAATTTTATATTTTAACAGGTGGTTAATGGCTGCTATAATTTTTATTTTTAATTTTAACAGACAGTTACTGGAATCATTCAGAAGGATCACCCAAGGTTTGTGGCTGCTATGATAACAACAGGTTAACGTATTTCACTTCTTTGCTAACCCATCAATGTGTGAAAAGTTTGCTATGCAAATCAAAATTTGAGGTTTATTTGTTAACTCGTCAAGTGGTTAATGGAATCATTCTTCTATAGTTTATTTGTTATTATAATTTTTTTCAAATCTAAAATTTTGTACACTTATTGTAATGGTAATTCTGCTGCAATCACACATATAAAAAAAAGGGTAAACTACCAATAGGTCCTACTTTGGAGACTTATTACCCAATAGGTCCTACTTTGGAGACTTATTACCCATTAAGTCCTATTTGATAAATTTATTAAGTGATAAAGATAAATTTATCAGTCTTTTTTTTTATGAATAAATTTATAGTGATAAATTTATCAGTCTCTTTGTTTTTATGAATAATTTTTTAGTGATAAATTTATCACTCTCTTATTTTTATAATGTTAAATTTATTAGTTAGGACCTGTAGGTAAATAAGTCTAGTTAATAGGACTAATTGGTAAGTACCCCTAAAAAAAATTGAGGCTTTGTAACAAGTAGTTTTATTGAACATGAGATTCCTTAATTTGGGTAAATTCTAAACATGATATTCATTCTCTCTCTCAAAGACTTTGGATTTTCTATTTAACAAACCAATGGTGGTTTAACCATTGGTTTAAATTTCTACCCAACAGTACATAAATTAAACTACTGTTTGCAAGCGTAAGTGATAACAATAGGTTAATGTCAGTTCAAGAAAATTTCTACCCCAGGTTTGTGGCTGCTATGATAACAACAGGTTAATGTCAATTCAAGAAAATTTCGTGCCAAAATTAAATAACTGTTTTTCCAGTTTTTTTTTTTTTTTTGGTCGTTGTTGATTATGTTGTTTTTTCCCTTTCTCTACTCTTCCCCCAATTCAAAACTAACCTCCATCAAACACATTGAAAATAGTAGGTTTGGTTTAACCATTGGCTGTGTTTGTTCCATTGTATTTTCAATTGTATCTGCAAATTGGGGTTGTTTGTTTTGTTATTTTTTGGAATGTTCCATTGTATCTGTATTTCAAGTACATATGGTGTTCCCTTTGTGGGTTTATGATATTTTACACTCATTATATTATTCAACTTAGTTATCTTTATATTGGCTCCCAAGTTGTAGATTTGCCCCTAATTGAGCTAAAAGATAATCTAAGTTGTCAAACTTCAGTTTGGACCTTTGTAGCCCTTTATTTGTCATTCTGATGATTTAGGGGTAAATTTGTGTTTGATGGTTTTGAAATGGGTTTCGAAACCCATTTCATTGAAATATTGGTTTGTGTGATTTTTTATTTTTGTTGATTGGGTATGTGTTTGGGTATTATTTGGATTGAAAAGAAGATGTGAAGTTGGTAAAAAATTAGTAGAGCAACTTTATTGAAATATTTAGGTGGGTTGAAAGAGTAGTTTTTTTTTTTTTTTTTTTTTTTGACTCATTTTGTAGTATGGTATACAAACTAATCCTTGGCTCTGAAATAATAATTGATCCTCATAAAATGGTTTTCAAATGGTTTTTACGATATTCTTAAGTGATTTTTCAATTGGTTTTCAACGTTTCATCATTTTATCGAAATGTTTCATTGTGTTGGATTTGTGTTATTTTTTTTTTATTTTTGTTTATTAGGTTGTGTCTCTAAGATTTTCGGTTTCGGTTTGTGTTTGTGTTTCTAATATTTATTTTTCTAAACCTTTTATGTTTCTAAGATTTTTGTTTGGGTTTGTGTGATTAGGTATGCATTCAATGAAACCATAGAAAAAGTTGGAAACAAAGCAAAAGAGATACAAAGCATTCGATCAGAGCATTGAAAAATCATTCAAATCGTTGGAATCAAAGCAAAAGAGACACATCAATTTGAGTTTGTGTTCCTAAGATTTGGATTTGTGTTTGTTTTTCTAAACCTTAAACTGGTGTGTTTGTGTTGGATTTGTATTTCTAAACCTTAAACTGATATGTATTTGGGTTTCTCTTCTTTCTTTTTTTTTCCGGTTGTGTTATGTTTCTTTTTTATGTTTTATTTATGCAGCTTTCAATTTATATGGGTTGGTGTTAAGGCCTGGTTTGACTTACTCTAAAAAAGTAAAAAGTAAAAAAGTCACTATCCTATTTAAGTTACATCATTTTATTTAAGTCACATCACCTCTCTACCACATCACTTCAAACCCAACTCATATTTCATAAAAAGTCAAAAAGTGCACTTATTTAGAACATCCCAAACAAGGCCTTCTGTTATGTATTTGGGTTGATGTTTCTAAACTTTAAACTGATATGTATTTTTTTTCTTTTTTGTGTTTCTAAACCTTAAACATTATTTACACCGTGCCTTCAGGTACGGACATATGCTAGTATGTATATAAACTAAAAATAAACCGAGGTGAAACAAATAAGGGCAAATTACACTAATAGTCCCTATAGTTTAGGACTCGTGTCACTTTGGTCCCCGACTTTTCAATTGTGACACATTTGATCTTCAATTTTAAATCTTGTTCCAAATAAGGACAATTGAAGATATCATTGTTTAATTTCAAGGGCAAAATCGTCAATTTAATAAAATATAAACTAATTTGACAAAAATAAATGTCAAAAAAATATTTTTTATTTTTAAAAAATTATTTTTATCCACCAATGATAAAATTATGTAAAATTGATAAAAATTAATAAAAATTATATGATTAATCTTTAAAAATTAATTTTACATTATCATTATCCAAATACATAATAAAAATTAATTTGGTAAAAAAAATAAATAAATGTCTAAAAGATTTATCAATTTTACATAATTTTATTTTTAGTGAGTAGAACTAATTTTTAAAAATTCAAAAATATTTGTTTGACATTTATTTTTGTCAAATTAGTTTAAATTTTATCAAATTGACGATTTTACCCTTGAAAAATCTAATGATATTTTCAATTGTCCTTATTTGGAACAAGATTCAAAATTCATGGTCAACTGTGTTACAATTGAAAAGTCAGGGACTAAAGTGACACAAGTCCCAAACTATAAGGACTATTAGTGTAATTCACCCAACAAATAATAAAGAAGGTTTTATAGGTAAAGTTAGAAGACATAAAGAGAGAAATGTCCTCTACAAATTCTTCATAATAAAATTATGTTATTAAGTTAAAATAAAAATATTAATATTTTATCTCATGCACACATAATAGTGGCCTTGAATTAAATTCAAATACTTAAATTTAGTTTGGGTTAGACATTGAACAATCTAACATTTTTAATTTTTTTTTAGTCATCATTAAGAATTTCATTGAGAATAATAAAAAATATCATGAAAAAAAAAAAAACATGTAAAGCACGTGCATAAAGAACGTAAACAACATTGCATCAATAATGCATTCCACAAGTTGAAACACTCGCGTGGTATAGTAGATGGAGTAATGCTAGAGACCCCAAATATTCTATCAAAAATTTTACCAAATGTTTCACATGGGTGTGGGACCCACACAATGTGGGTCCCATGTGGGTCCCACACCCATGTGAGACATTTGGTAAAATTTTTGATAGAATTTTTGAAACCTCTAACATTTTTGATAGTAGATGTCGTGTAAGCTCACCAACTACGAGTCCTTTCATATATAAATGGGTTATTTATATAAAACCTCTCTAAATTATTAAAAAAATATTGCTTTAATATCTTAAATTATAAAAACGTATGAATAGACTTCATAAATATAAAAATATATCAATTGAATTCCTTAATAAAATGGGTCAAAGTGAAAATAGAGGGTTCATTGTATGCTTTTATAATTTAACTAGTAAAATGATATTTTTTAATAATTTAGATAATTCATTTATACATTTTTATAATTGAGAGAGTATATTTTTCAATAGTGTAACAGTTTTCCATTTAAATAGAGAGTCACTATTCTCACTCCATTTTATTTTAAATACATTCTTTTGTTTTTGTCCTTATTATACGTATTTACATTAATATCCTTTCACACAAAATATAATCTCTGGAAAAATTAAAATTTTAAGAATATTAATATAACTATGTATAATAAGAATAAACAAGTGAATATATTTAAAATAAAGAAAGATGATTAGTAGTTTGAATTTGAGTTTGCTCGAGAGCTTGAATTTGTGTTTGTTGGTCAATCGCTCGAACGACCGCCAGGACGACTAGTACAAACACTTGTCTATCATAGTTATCATTCTTGTTGACTACGATTGTCATTTTTGTGCTAAATGACCAGCCGAACGATTGAAAAGTCAAAATTTAAACGGTTTTGAGAAAATTTAGATTCGAACAACCAAATAGTACTGTAAATAAAATTGTGTGAGAATAAGAAGTCCCTTTAAATAACCTATATAACGTTTCGTTTGGGATGTGGGCTGTTTTTTTAACTTTTTGATTTTTTTAATTATTTTAGCTTGATGTTAAAAAATCTCGTTTGGAATGAATTTTTTGAATTTTATAAGAGAAAAAATAAAAATAATTATAATTTAAATGTAATATTTTATTTTATTAATCTTTTAATCTATTTTATTTTATGTGACTATTTTAATAAATAAATAAAAATTCATCCTAACCAATATGCCAAACAAGGTGGGTGTTTGGGAAGTGAATTTTTATGTAGTTTTTTTTAGTTGCAAGATATTATTGAAGAAAATTTTTTTTGTGTTTGGAAAAATAGTTGAGTTTTTATGTGATTGGATGTGATGTTTGTGAGAAAAAAAGTGAAATAATTATAAAGTTAAATGTGATATTTTGTTTGAATTTATTTTTTTTAATTTTACAAAAATTTTATCTTCTAGAAAAAAAAATAAAAAAAACCAAAAAAATATCTTGCCAAACACCGCCAAAATGAATCTTCGGTTTCAAATCCAATCATCAGTTTCAATCTAAAAAAAACAAATAAAAAATGCAATCATCGGTTTCTCACAACCCAACCAACACCACATGTCGATTCATCGGTATCCGTATTCTTCACTCTCTCTCTAAAACTCTCTCCCACTTTCTCTCTCTACACTTATACACCTATACGTACACATATACCAAGAGATTTTACGGCTCAGAATTGCTACGACGTCCTTGTTCACGTCTTATCTGATTAAACCCAATCCCTTTCCTCTATTTCTTTGTCTCATCCTCTATATGTATAATATATATCTGGCATCGAGCCCACATGCCTAGGGTTTAAAAGATTTCTCTCCAGTAATTGCGATTCGGGTTTCTTCAAATTTGCTTTCGCAATCCGATGTGCCTTTTTCGTTTCTCAACATCAATTTCTGCTGGTTTTGGGAATTGGGTTTGGTTTGCCGTTGGGTTGCGTTTGTAATTTGAAGTGGGTTTTGCCAAATTTAGGGTCTTGTGATTGAAATAGTGGAAATGGAGATTGTTGCTGGAGATAAACCGCTTGTTTATGCTGATTTGATGTTTTGGGGATTCCATTTTCTGTATTGAGTGAGCGAAAATCGCATTCTGATAAGGTAAATGCCCAACTCTCGTGTTTTTGTCTTTGTTTTTGCTACTGTTGTTGAATAGTTAGAGCTAAAGAAAATCAAAGTAACATAGACAATTTTGATTTTTTTTTGGATGCTTTATTTCACGAATTCAATCAAACACTTGCTTTAATGTTCTTGATTTATGGAGAAAATGTATAAGGTCGTGTAATCTGACAATACTTTGATGGAGACTAGTTGAGGAAATAGTAATACTTGAATGATGGGTATTCCAAGATGCATTTTCTCTCTTTGTGTCAGTAATATCAATCATGTAGATGCCATTTTACTAATCAAAGAACTTATGAAGTGGTTTTGGATAGGAGAGGAAGTCCATATTATATTTTTTCTTTTATTTTTAATCTAAACCATATGCGTTGGTATCCTTCCTTGGATTTGAAACCTAAATCTTCTCCTTTTGTGGGGGTGGGGGGCCTAACCGGGTTGGGACTTGGAACCAACACCTCCAACTTTGGAAGAGGCGTGAAACACCACTCCGGCTAACTGATGGTGGTATGAATCCACTTCCCTTTTTGGAACTTCAATAAACTCACATATGGCTCCTGAAATAATATGGAACATTCTTAGGAAGGTAGTCATATGCATATATATAGAGATATTTGTAGGGATGGATAAAAATCACTAAGATAGATCTACAACTGCAAAAGAATAAGTGGAAGAGTGGCATATGAAAATTTCATATTACAAGCATACTTATTTGCAGGTTCAGAATTCAGATTGAGTTCTTTTCTTGTACTAAAAATACTAATAACAAACTAGTTGGTTGGACATATGGAAGAATCACTTCCATGGTTTGGTAGTTTCCATGGTGTTTGGGACATAAAATTGACTTATCATGATAACATACCCTTGGCATCATACTATTTTGTGGCAAGTGTGTGTAAAACCTAACACACTTACTGTAATTATAGAATCATTTAGTAGTGCAATGAAGGAATAGTTAAGATTGATGGCATGAGATTCTGGAATGGCCTTTTTTGTCTATTTTTTTACATATAAAGGTAGAGGAGATTGAAGAGGGTGATTTGGTGCCAGAGTGCATAAGACCTATGTTACACGGACTCGGGTGCGGGTGTCGAATATGGGTATGTGTCTAAGTGTTAGATTTGCCTATTCCTAGAAAGTGAGGGTACGGGGACTTGGCTAAAAAGTGTCCAAAAAATGGATACGGATATGGGGACACGGCACATGAAATTTTATATTGTACTAACTTCATCATGATCAATACAAATGTAAGTCTAAAAAAAATACATAACTACAGAAGAAGAAAAAAGTAATTTGTTATGAAATGAATGTCCGGCCTAGGCATATATTTTTATTGTATTTCTGTCTTTGTTGAATCTTTTTCATGGCTCGATAGATAATTTGATAATACGATAGATAATTTGATAATACGGTTAACCAATATATTAACTAATTAATTGCGATAAATTGGATAGACAAAATAAAGTGTCCATAAATATAATTTAAGCTTTTACAAATATAATTTGTATTTAATGTATATAAATTATATGAAATGTTTTAATCAAATTTATTTATAAATGGTCAAAAAATTGTATAATAAATGTTCTTGAGATTTTATGCATATATAATTTAAAATAATTAAAAAATACATAAATATATATTTTTTAGCTTTATTTAAATATTTATTGAATATATAATGTGTATTTTTGTTTATTTTTTTTTTTACATGCATATATATTTTTTTATTGATAGTATATATGTATATATTGATTGCTTTTAACTTGTTAACACAGCAGTCACATGGGATAAATCAACTAGTTGGATTTCATATATATTTATGCAAGGCACATTTTGCAATACAAAGAATACATGGCCAGCTGGATTTCACTACCTGCAGAGTTATATCAAAAGTCATTTTGTACAAATACAAAATAAATTCTTCAGTCTTAGTAGGAGACTTTTCTCTTCCTTCAGAAAAAGGCTTTTCAGTCTAATACACAGGAAAGGAAGGAGGGAGGGAGAGAGAGATCGTGCCGTATAAGAAGCTCATCAAACTCCGGTAACGTCCTACATCCTTCTTAACTCCTCTCACGTTAGCCGTGTCTGAGAAAACCATGCCCGAGTCACAGATCTCACACCTGCACCCATGTTGTGTCGTGTCGACATAGGTACTCTGTCCTAAACCGGCGATTCCATGTAACAAAGCATGAGACTAGCCATAATACATGGTTTAGTAATATGTTGATTTTTTAAGAAATTACATGAAGATTTCAGCTTCTTAAAAAAAAAGCAGAAGATATTTGTATTAAGGGTTGGTTTGGGATGTCCTAAAAAAGTGCACTTTTTGACTTATTGGTGGGTTTGGGTTGGGTTTGATGTGATGTGTTAGAGAGGTGATGTGATTTAAATAAGATGATGTGACTTAAATAAGATAGTGACTTTTTGACTTTTTGGCTTATTTAGTACATGCCAAACTAGCCCTAATTATAGTCAGTTACAGAAATAATAAGAAATTATTGTGTAAGGGAAGGAAGTTGGAAATGGCAATAGCTGGAATAAGATGAGATTATGCCTATTGAGATGGTTTACTCTTGTTAACACAGGTGGTTCACTAGTAAAACGGAGTGATGTGGTCTGGGTTTTGAGGGTTTGTCAGGATAAAATAAAGGGCGTGGTGGACAAATTATGATAAGTGAGAAATGAATTGAAATGTTTTGATTTTATGGAAACAGAACCCAAGCTAGATAGAATTAGCAAGATTTGTGTAACTGAATCTTAATTTCTAAGATTCAAATTGAGAAACTGTATAGATGGTCTAATATTTGACATGCCTTCTTCCATATGTTTGGTATTGGGATTGGAGATGTCAACGACTCAATAATATTTACAGATGACTATTAAGAAGGTCAAAAATCAAAAAATGATTAACTGCTTGGCCTTGCCTTAATTCAAGCAGGCTTGGAAGTACCACAATCAGGTACATAATGGTTTCGGACTTATCATAAAAGAGAGAAAAGAAAGGTCTTGAATGGTTTTCGGATGGGTGCAGGTTACCATTAGTTGATTATCTCCAGTATTTTGGTCTTATGTAACAAAAATAGAAACACATTTAATTTGGAAATTTTGCTACTTGAACTAATAAATTTGACTGAATTTGTTGATATGACAACGATAATGTGTTTTGACATTCAATTTATGCAAGTTGTTTCAATCATAATTGCTTTTAGGTTTATTCACTGTTGCATGCTATTAACACTGTGTTCCATGAAGGTGTTAGAAACTTTCTTTATGTGCTCCTTTTTCTCTTCTTGTTTTTTCTTTCCCCTTTTATTTTTATTTATCTATTTATTTATTTTAGTCATTTCAGAAAGCATGATGGGCATTAAGGATTGGGTTTTATCTCAATTGGTGGCCAAATCGGTGGTCTCGTCAAGGCCATTGTCATCCAGTGGTAGGTTTTCCGACGAGGAACCTCTGAATGAAGAGCTCAGCAGCCAAGGTATCACCTTGTCTCTTCCCTTAATTGAATGTGATTCAAAATACTAAATTTTAAAGATGTATCTCTTACAGTTACTAATTTCAACATTTATTAGTTTAAAACTTGTGTCTGTATATAAAATACCAGGTTGCACCCTCCATTTGTGGTACTTCCTGTTCTACTAAGATTTATATATATGTGTGTGTGTGTATATATTTGTCTCAGTGTGCACCCATGCGCTCATATGTGAGTGTAAATTTTGGTTCCAAATGATACTCTCTACTTCTCACCCTCTTTGTTTTGCTCCAATTTTCAACATTTAGTTTTGAGGAACCAAGATTGTGGGAGTATAGGTGACTTGTTTAATTGGAAGTAAATAAATTTTACTAGAAGATTGATATATAGATTTATTCTTCATATTAGTCGTACGAAGCGAATCAAGGACACATAAAAGGGTCTAAAGTTGGTATAATATAAAATACATATCTTGGAATTATATAAACTTGCGGTTGGCACACATGATGCATGTGTAATTCAAATAAGTAAAAACAAAACAAAAAATTCACTATATATTATGTGCCACTCAAGTGGTAAGAGTGTTCTTTACCTAGACCTAAAGTCTTAGGTTCAAATCCTACTCTCTTCTCTATCTAGTTTTTTTAAAAAAAATTTACATAGAGCAATGAAAAATCCACTTGGCCTAAAGAGAAGCAAAGGCTTACAAATCTTGGAATTATATATATATATATTTTACAATATAGAAATAAAGTTTGCAGAATTGGATAATCAAATTGCATTTGTTTTAACAAATTTTTTTAGTTAATTATATAGAATTTGGGCACAAACATACGAGTGTGGGTACTTAATAATCTGTTTACTACCACGACCTCATAATGTGGCATTGACTAAATATAGTTGGCTAATAAAATTTGTTGAGATTTCACATGGTTATTGATTTATATCAACTTACCTTGATGGATATGAAGCACGGATACTTCAAAAAGGGAGACGTATTCATATCGTATCTGTATTGGATATCGATACTCTTTGGATACTTGTGAATACGTATCGGATACGTATTAAAAGTATCGGATACTTCTTAATTATTTTTTCATTAATTTTGGAGTATCAGATACTTAATTTTGAAATATCAGATACTTAATTTGGAAAAATCAGATATTTGAAGTCACATATTACTCCTAATGCTTTATTTAGTCATTTGATAAGAACATAATGAGAGTTAAAGTAATAAAATTTTTCAAATTGATGTATCCTTATTGTTTCATACATTTCTTCTATAACTACATAGAAAGTAAGGATTAACAAGAAAATATAACAATAGTAAAATTAAAAATTAATAAATAAATAAGCAAGTAAACTTGAATACAATATTTTTATTAGTGCCAAAGGGAAAAGCATAGGAACAAGTTGTGGATTGTCTATTATTGTAATATAAATATATTAAACATGATATTGAAATGAAATATTTACAGAACCTATTGAAAATTTTAAAAGTAAACACCTAATTTTTAAAGGTTAGTGTTTTGCATTTTAAAATTATATTGTGGTCTCTCAACATTCTTGAGCTTATGTGTAACTCACTACGAATAATTTTGTTTAAAATATTTTTTATGAATGTATCTTAGCCGTACCCGTATCCTACTTTTTTAGGTTTTGTCGTATCGCCGTATCCGTGCTTCCTAGGCTCCCTCTAACATATCAAAGTACCTTTTTTTAAGATGCAACCAACTTATTTGCAATAAACCACCTTATGGCTTGGTGCATATGAGTTTTTTGTATCCTTGGAAAACATGATGACTTGTAATGCGAGATATGGCTTCTACCAATTCAATAAATAATTTCATCCACATGCTTGCCACCATTTGGTTAATGAATAATTCATGCTTTCGTTGTTCATTTATACTTATTGGGAAAGAGATACAGCCTTCCAAGCTTGTCCTTGATCTATGAGGCTGTGACGGGCTGGGCTGAGAAATGGAAAATTCATAATCATACTTGGGTAGGTTCACTGGCAAGTTTGAAACTTGCATCAAAGTGAACAGCACAATTGCACATGTCATATGTGTATCATGTCATTCAAGCAATTTGATATCAACTATTGACTTCACGTGGCATGTGTACAACCTGCTACTGTAACCAGCACTTTAGGTGGATTGGATATGCTGGATGCCACTTTCCTTTCATCAAGGCAAATGAACTTCACTTGGTTTAATGTGTCATTGTGGGAAAAATAGCTCTTATTTTTTCCCTTTATATTAGTTCCATGATATAAATTAATGTTATTTACTTGGGTTAATAATGTTTTCCCACATCAATTTGATTAGGACTCTATAAACCCTTTATAGACCTTCATTATTGTTTGACAATAATGATGCACAGTAGTGAGGAACTAAGAATTTTTGTTGCCACAATGTTGTGACTAATTGGAATGTGTGTGTTTTGAAATGATTAGATAGCGCATGAACTGAACTTAGTTTTATAACTCTTGTGCGTATGTGGGCCATGTTGACATGTGCCACATATCAAACACTGCCATAAAGTACCACATGTCACCATAAGATGGCGGACAGGTGGACCATAGGCGGATGTTTTGGGTGGTGCTCAGGCTCGCCGACGTCAGAATTGGCTGTCTTGGTCACTTGGTTGCTCGATTACCCCACCAAGTCAGCCAATTCGCCTCATGTCAAAGTTTGTAAACAATTGACTTGGTTGCTTGGCTTACCAACAACTCCACGGAGTCCTATCTCCACCTCGACAAAAGGACGACTCCATGATCACTTGGGCTGGGAGAAAGGCTCAAGTACGTGCTCTGGAACACCAGAGGACTTGTGGATTGGAGGCTAGAACTCGAGGTTCATCTAGGCGCTATGGAGGTGAGGCATGCCAAGACTAGGCTTAGTGAGAAAGGGGCTTTGACAGAGACCTGACACATTGGAAGTTGTATCATACCTACCTCTGTGATGCCTGACACTCAGAAAGGGGTTTATCATACCTACCATCTAACCCTGTATGATACTCCCCCTAAGCTCTGCATGCTTCCCTCCATTTTGTCTAGCCAAGGTAGCGCATGCTTCCCTCCATTTTGTCTAGCCAAGGTAGTCACGCTACGTGTGCTCAATTGACCTGGCTCTCCTTTGGCTTGCAATTTCATATAAAGGAGATCTCCATACAAGGGATCATCACAGCCATCTTTGGTCGGCTCTGACTACTCTTCAGTGCATCACTACCACCCTTTGTTTTTGCTAGGGTTGTCCTTGGTTCTCTCTTTTTCCCACTTCCAGTGTTCTTAGTCCATATCAATGTCTGCCATCTTTTCAAGGAGCACGCCTCAGCCAGCCTAACTTCTCTCCATTCACACAATTATTAACAAAAAAATGAAGTGCTTTCAAGATTAATAGAGAGGGGTATAGAGGGGCAAGATTGTAGAATGGGTAAAATGGGGTGTGGACAATGCAAGTTCACTTTAATTTAGGTAAGAGCATCGGGTGTGTATGTGTCTAGGCATTAGAGCTCCTTAAACCTTAAATTTTATAATATAGAGGGGTATATATTCAAAGTTGGGCAAGGGTAAGTGGACACGTCCTAAACATTTAAATATTTTTAGTAAATAAATATGACATTAAGTGTCATTATTCAAGAATGTATTTGCAATTAATGATCTAGAAATTTTCTTATCAAATGTAAGCTTCTTTTTCTAGAGACATCATAAAAATTAGAGGATCCTAGTGTAATTTTGGTACGGGAGTTGGACACATTCCATATCCTCGTCATACCCATTACACATGGGTGCATTAGGGGAAATTGAAGAGTCCATGTAACATTGGCTTCTAGCCCCTCACCAAACTTAGGCAAGTTTATGTAATGCTACCCAAAAATGCCGCTACGTTATTTGCTTGCTTTTGAAACTCATCATA
Organism: Camellia granthamiana; assembly: GCA_036172215.1. Taxonomy (NCBI): domain Eukaryota; kingdom Viridiplantae; phylum Streptophyta; class Magnoliopsida; order Ericales; family Theaceae; genus Camellia; species Camellia granthamiana. The sequence goes on along the minus strand of CM069916.1, from coordinate 103,714,147 downwards.
TTAAGGGCAGGGTGGGCTGGTTACCCTTAAAATTGGGGTCATTGCCATAGCCAATCCAATCAAATTTTGGGCTACATTTCATCAATCAATGATCTTATGGGTTACTCCACATGTATTACATCCAATTTCTATCAACAAATTTCTCGTAGCAATATTCTAACCTTCTAATTAATCCTTATAGTAAACAAATATTTGAACGATTTAGCATTTTGTGGGCATTTAAGAAGCACAGACACTTCTAAGAGGGTAGTGTGTCGTGTTCGACATCGTCTCGAATACCGACATGACATTAGTCGGACGTTTCCTAGCACTTGTTGAGCATACGTCTGAACATGTCCCACTAATTTTAAAAAAATTCAAGACTTAGAGACACTTTAGACACTTAGGGAACTGATGTATTTATCATTTCAACATGTGAAACACATTACAATTTTGAATAACATAACTTAAAATCCAATGATAAAGCAAAAATAATGTAAATTTATACGTATGATCCTTCCTTAGACTTGACATATAACAAATTATATAGGCTCTATTTGGCAAGTTGGGTTTTAACTTTTTTGGGCTAAAATCCACAAAAAGACAAAATATGCTAAAATAGCTAATAAAATAAAATATCACATCAAATCCATAATCATTTTACTGTTTCTCTTACAAACATCACTTCCAACTACAAAAGAATTTAACCATCTTCCCAAACACACAAATTTTAGCCTACTAAAATAGTCTACTTCCCAAACAAGGGCATAAAATTATATATATCTCACGTGTTCCTCACATGTCCTACATTTTTGTGAAAATTTTCATGTTAGCATCCATCTCGTGTCATGTGTCCATGACCATGCTTCTTAGGTGGCCATTAATGGAATCATAATATTATTTGACAAATATGTTTAAATGTTTAAAAGGCAATACACGCACAAGACAAAATTTCAACAACATATCATGGTTCTATGATGCAGCCTAGTTGGTGCACGATGCATATTAAGTTGTTAGTGGAGTCATTATAATTTTATTTAGAGGTTTTAGTTATATTTTGTATTTTTGTATTTTATTTGCATATTTTAATGGGGTTCTAGTTATGGAATCTTGGAGCTTAAGCTGGTTACCATAATGGTTAGTGGTAGTTTATATGATAATTATTTTTTGGTAGGGTTTTGTAAAATTTATAAAATGGCCTCTTAGAGAAGGAAGAATTAGGATTTTGTAGTGAATAGAAATTGAATATTTGGAATAACTTTGCTTTTCTATTCTCTTCTCAATCTTTCTCTCTTAATTTCTTTCTCCTTTCTATATCTCCCTCTATATCTTCTCTATCTGAGTTTCTCTAACAAGAAGGAATTGATACAAAATTCACATCAAGTTGTTAATTGAATTAATAGATTTTTGTTCGGAGTATTTTTATTTTTTATGTTGATGTATTTACGTATTTTTATATAGTTTATGGTTGTAGTAGTGGGCTTAGAATCTTAATGTATTGGAGAAGTTTATATGATAATTACTTAGTAGGGTTTTGTAAGGCTTAAAAAATGGCCTTTTAATGGAGGGACAAATTAAGGTTTAGATAGTGATCAAAAATTGAATATTTGGAAGAGCTTTGTGCTCTCTCTCTCGCTCTCTATATATATATTCTCTCTTTCTTCTTTCATCTCTTTTGTTTCTATATCTTTTTTTTTGATAAAATCTCTCTTGTGTCTATATCATGAAACAAATCAACATATCTATGTGCCCATCATGTACTCAAATAAATGTTTGTAGTGTTGGTAAAAGAGCAATAACAGATTAGCTTTCCATAGTTAAGTGAAATGCATTTACAAAAGCTTACTTAAAACACCTTTTTTGTGCTTTTTAATATTCGTTTCGGAATTGGTTATTTTAGTAGTTTTTTGGCTGTTTACAAAATGACGTGCAAAAAAGTAAAAAAAAAGTGATGTGACAACTTGTAGTAACTTTTTGGCTATTTTAGCCTATTGACAAATGAGGCCTTAAAGCACACTGTACTTTTTTGTGCTTTTTATTTCTTGTTTAAAAAATATAATTGATTACTTTTAACCTTTTGATCATAATAGTATTGAATGGACCCTTGATTTGTCATACAAATGGCAATATTATGGTGCAATACACTAATCACAAGACATCACCAAGTATAAGTCAATAAGTTCTCTGTCTCTACCAATCTAATCTTCCCTTTTTTTGTTCATGATCATCTTCTTCTTTTTTTCTTTTTTTTCTTTTTTTTTAATTTTTAGATTGCTTCTCTCCAGAAACCCATCTATGTATGGGTAAATTACACTTTGCACCCCGGCACTTTGCACCAAATCCCACTTGAAATCATGACAATCAACTTCATGCACTTCTAGTCAAATCCTACTTTAGTCCCTACACATGAAATCATGACGGTTAACCCCTGCACCTTTGCTCAAATCTCACTTTGGTCCCTATACAAATGTCAATGTCTCTCTTCTGTTACTTTATTGTTAAATTGTAATGCCTAAAATAATAGTTACAAACCACCTCATAATATTCAATGAAAAAGCAGAAGTTTATACAATATTAACCTTTCATTGTTCTTCTTTACTGTATAAAAAATGACACATGCATGTATACATTTATAAATCCTATATCCTGAATTTATAACATATGACATGTGGTAATCACATGAAACGAAAGCAAGTACAAATAAGTTAATGCTCTAATGGCTACATCTTTCCAAGTCGATGCTTGGGTACAACAAAAATGAGTTAAACTCAATATATATTAAGCCCCAGGCTTGTATAATAACATTTACACAAAAGAACAAAAAGAAGCTCTCGGCTCCATAATTCTTCCAAGCTCTATTTCTTTGGTGGAGACATATCATCAGTACCTGAAAGTTGTTGTGCACATAGGGTGAGCTAAAGTTCCAATTTATGCAGAATCCTAATTCATCTTCTTAATCTTTCACAATCTACTTTTTGTTTTAGCTTGATACAGTCATAATTTGATGTAAATTTTTTGGACAGTTTGTATTGGTGGAAAATGTAGATGATTTTTCTCTTTCACCCTTATATCGTAGTCACATTATTGTCACATGATTAGATTATGTTAAAGATTTAAACAATTAAGTAGCAGAAATAGAACATTGACACTTGTATAGGGACCAAAGTGAGATTTGATTAAAAATAAAAAGGGTTGACTATCACAATTTCATGTGTAGGGACCAAAAGGAGATTTGACTAGAAGTGTAACTGTCATGATTTTATGTGTAGGGGTTAAAGTGGAATTTGATGCAAAGTGCAAGGGTGCAAAGTGTAATTTACCCAACCCATCCCCTTTTGTGTTTTTTTTTTTTTTTAAAAAAAAAAAAAAAAAATTTTGGACACCTAAAATCTATCACTATCAAATATCATGGTTGTGAAATTAAAGCACTACAAAAACTATATAAAAGCTATGTTTAAATTAGTGTTTTTGAAGGCTCAAGGCGCCGAAGGTCTCTTGGGGCTTAGGCACAAGGCAAGGTGCACACTTCATTGAAGCAAGGCACACCTTTTTAGTAAAAAATATATAAATTAACATAGACTAATAATTTGGACATCAACATAAGCAAAATAAAGAATTCATAACTTGTAACGACTAAAACAAAGAATTTAACAAAATAAAAATAAATAAAAGAACTAAAGCAAATTGTAGAAAAGTTTCCCAAAGACTTAAAAGTACATATCGTTCCAAATGCAAAATAACCAACATTCAACGAACATAGTTTGGTTTAACAATCTCAAAACATCAAAAATAAACTAAAAAACTAAACATCAAGCGTAAATATCCAACAAGGACTAATATTTTAAATCTAAACATTTCAAAACCTAAGGAGGACCAAACAATTGTCCTCAACATCAAAGCCAAGCAAACCATCATCTTCTTCTCCATCAGTGGATTTATATCCCTCATTATCTTCCTTTGCTCATATGAGCTTGCCTCCTTCTCATCTATTAATTGAATTAGGGTTAATGATTTCTAGTTCTTTGACTAATTTCTTCTACTCTAGATGCTCTAGCAGCAGTGCCCCACGTCAAACTATCATCATTATCAAACACTGGCTCATCATTTTCATCTGATTCTCCATCCACCTTCCCAAGCAACCACTCATTGCTTTCATCAACATTTTGTAAAGATATAGGATCACGTGTATCATGCATGTCATATCTACATCCCAATGCTCTATTATAGATGACAAATACCAAATCATTGAGACGTTCCAACCATTTTTTTTTTTTTTTTTGGTTATGAAGCTACAAGAATTAAAATATATTATTATTGAAATTTATATCATTAAAAAAATATTTGAATTCACCGAGAGCATTACTAATGAATGTTAAATATTCACATGTTCAAATAAACTCCAATACACAACTGGATGCACTACATGTTCGGCTTAGAACTTTTATGGAAAATTTTGCAAATTTGGGGTTTTAAAACCGTATGCAGCCACCAATGAGTTGTGATTGCGAGCCTGCGATGATCATTATTAATTAGTAATAAATTTTACCAAGTATTATCTAAAAGTATTTCTAAAAAAAAGCTAAGAGTCTATCACCTTGTTTGGTTTCAATTTTCTGAAAATCGAGTTTTTTTGTTTTTTGTGTCATTAGTGAATTTTTTTAATATTTTAAACATTTTTTTTTTAAGATACACTTAATATCAATATAATTAAAAAGTATAATATTTGTGAAAAAAATCTTTAAAAAAATCACAAAATACCGAAAGCACAAAAATTCAATACATTTTCGTACTCGTGTATTTATTAATTTTTTTAAAAATATTTGTTTTTACAAATATTTTACTTTTTAGGTACATCTAGATTAGGTGCATCTAAAAAGTACAAAATTTTCTTAAAATATTAAAAACGTTCACTAAAAACAAAAAACACGAAAAACAAAATATTCAATTTCCAAAAAATTGAATTTAGAAAATTAGTTTCTTTGCCTAATCGCAACATTCATCTCAAAGTGGTTCTCAGCCTTCGTATAAACACTCATCTCTAAAGTAATTAAATCTTTAGCATTGACATCTGGTACTAACATTTGCATGCAGCCATAAATCCCATTCATGACTTCATTATCATGTTGCACCTCAAGTGCTTTTGGATAAAAGAACTCTGGATTAAAAAAGTACCCAGTTGCATGTAAATGACAATGCAATTGGATATCCCACCTTCTATCAATGATTTCAAAGACTTCCTTGTGACCAAATGATCTTTCATTGCATTATTTTGCCCTATCCTATGCGAGGTTTTTTCTCAGTGTCGACCAATCTAAGTAGCACTTTAACAAGAGGACCCGAGACCTTAAGGGCGAATACAACATTACTCTAGAATGAAGGCAACAATAAAGTTTGTGCTGTTCTTTTTCATTGCGGCTCCTTTATCTATTTGCCTTTGGTCCAATCTTTTGAGGTGGCCATCTTTCACAATTGTTCTTTTGCTGATGCATCCTAGACAACGTGAGAAAAGCAGTTGCAAATTTAGTTTTTTGCTAGCCTGATCAAATTCTTTTGATTTGTATAACGCCTCATCGTGTTTAGCAAAGTAGAATGATTATAAATTTAACATGTACTGCAATCCACATTTCAAATGCCTTTTTGAGGCGAGGTATCTTAAACATGTTTCCAATATTAGATCCAAGCAATGGATTAAAACATTGTCTCCCAACACTTGCTTTTGATCCAAGCAATTTCAAGTCTTCCAATATTTTGTGCTGTCATACTGGATTAGAACTCTATATATATATATAAAATTCAATACGTCATCAAATATTGCTTTTGATCCAAGCAATTTTAAGTCTTAATATTTTGTGTTGTGACACTAGATCAAACTCAAAAAAAAATAAAAATCGATACATCATCAAATATTGAAAAACCCTAATAGAGAAGTGTAGACAAATTTTGAAACATGAAATGTTTCAACACATTTCGAAATTCATGTTCCAAATGTCTAGTGTTTAGTTTTTGGCCTGAACAGTTTGATTATTCGATAGTAGACTCCTATTTTCGATCTGTATTTCAGATCATTAATTACACACTTTAAAACAAATGAAACCTTCAATCAATGAAGAGCAAAAAATTTAACAAAAGAAAATTTAAAATATATATTTATATTTTAATGAATTTTTGGGGATTTAAAACTCCTGAATACAAAAGGTACAATTGTTGGGCTTGGAACCCTTTACCCATTGCTTGCCATTGTACTATGTGCTTGTGTATAGAGTGTTGAATACTGACACTTGTCTCTCTTAACAAGTTGCTCTTGAATTCTCTTGGTCTCTCTTCTTTCTTCTGAAAACTTTCTCTAATTTATATCTCTCTGATTTTTTTATTTCTGAACCCTAATCTCTGATCCTTTATTTCTCATCCATCATTTTGTGTGATGGTCCTCATATTTATAGAGGACCATTTACGTGATAAGAGAATCTTATCTCTATTTTGAATTTTAAATTGTATGATAACACCATTTGAATTTAGTGTAATCTTATCAAATTAACCATATTGATCCTTTGAATTTCATCTTCTTTACTTTCCTTGTTCTAGGCTTTATAGGTTTATTCTTCGATTGAGTGTACTATACTTCCAAGTCTTGTAGGCTTCACGTGTCACTTTAATAACTTGAGTAAGGTGGTATCCTACAGCGTTTCCACTGTAGGCTCTGTATGTGTTGTCACTTGATTGAACTTGTTGTCTTCTCGGTAGACTTCACGTGTCATTTTCTTGTAAAGACTAAAAGTCTCATCATATGTAAAGACTAAAAGTCTCATCATCCTATTGAATCTAGAACCGTATCATAAATTTGGTTGAAATTTTTGTGCCAACAAGAAGTCTTAAGTATTTGAAGCAAATTTTTTAATCCATCGCTTTGATCTAATTTTAGAAGATGTTTTCAAAATACCTTGCCTTAAGAAGACATTTGAATGGGGGATTACAATACAAGGTGATATTTATAACCATCCTACTTTGCTAAACATGATGAGGCATTAACAAATCTAAAAAATTTGGCCAGACCAGCAAAAATTAGATTTGCACGTTGTCTAGGATGCATCAACAAAAGAACAACTTGCAAAAGATGGTCATCTCAGAAGATTGGACCAAAAGCAAATGGGCAAAGGAGCCACAAGGAAAAAGAATAGCACAAACTTGACTGATGCCTTCATTCTAGAGTAATGTTGTATTTGCCCTTAAGGCCTCGAGTCCTCTTGTTAAAGTGCTTAAATTGATTGACATTGAGAAAAACTTCCCATGAGATATATCTACAAGACCATGGAAAGGACAAAAAAATGCATTGAAAGTTCATTTGGTCACAAGAAAGAGAAATACAAGGAAGTCTTTGAAATCATTGACAGAAGCTTGGATGTCTAACTGCATTCGGGGTGTTTGTTTGCGCTTTTTTTAGCCAACTTATAGCTTTCAGCTTTGTAAAAGTTATTTTTGACTGTTTGGTTAAATTTATTTTAAACAGTTTTTGATCCTAACAACTTATTTTAACTCAAAAAAATTGATTCTGAAAGCTGTTCACCCTTTGCTCCTGATTATCAGCTTTTGTTGTGGATATGTTAATTTACGATTATATTCTTAAATTTTTTATTTTTTTATTTTTTTAAAAATAGAAAAAGACCCAAATGGACTAAAGATTATTATTATTATTTTTTTTTATGAGAAATGTAGACAAGTAGTGAATAACAAAAAATAAAAGTTAATTAAAAAAGTTACTTCACAGCTTATTTAACAAACATTACTTAACAACTTAAATCTATAATTCAACAGTTACACCAAACAGATTAACAGCTTTTGATTACAATCATAATCTATAATCTATTAAGTTATAATCTATAATCTATTTTAACAGCTACACTAAATGGGACCATTGTCCTTTACATGCAACTGTATACTTTTTGAATGTAGAGTTCTTTTATCCAAAAGTACTTGAGGTGCAACATGATGATGAAGTCGTGAATGGGTTTTATGAGTGCATGCAAATGTTGGTACCAAATGTCAATGTTCAAGATTTAATCACTTTAGCTGATAACCTCTTTGGGATGATTAGGCAAAGAAACACAAAAGCACTAAATAATATAGACTCTTATTTTTTATTTTTATAATTACTTTTAGATAATACTCGGTAAAATTTATTACTAACTAATGATGATCATCGCAGCTGTTTGGTGGGTTGCATACTGTTCTAAAACCCTAAATTTGTCATAAAAATTCTACATCTAACATGTAGTGCATCCGGTTGTGAACGAAATTGGAGTTTATTTGAATATGTGAGTATTTAACATTCATTAGTAATGCTCTTGGTGAATTCAAATATTTCTTTTAATGATACAAAATTTAATAACAATATATTTTCTAATTTTTGTAGCTTCATAGCCAAAAAAAAAAGATTTGGACATCTCAATGATTTAGTATTTGTCAACTATAATGAAACATGAGATGTAGATATGATATGTGTGACACCCTTGATCTTGTATCTTTACAAGATGTTGATGAAAGCAATGAGTGGTTGCTTGGGAGGGTGGATGGAGAATCAAATGAAGATGGTGAGCCAATGTTTGATAATGATAATGGTTTGACTTGGGGCACTGCTCCTAGATCATCTGGAGTAGAAGAAAGTAGTCAAAATGATAATGGTTTGACTTGGGGCACTACTCCTAGATCATCTGGAGTAGAAGAAAGTAGTCAAAAAACTAGAGCAACGAGTTTAAGCTCAAGGGCACAGTCAAGGAAATCTAAATCATTAACCCTAATTCAATTAATAGATGAGGAGGCAAGCTTGTATGAGACAGAGGAAGATGATGAGGGATATAAATCCAGTGATGGAGAAGAAGATGATTGTTTGCTTGGCTTTGATGTTGAGGACAATTGTTAGGTCCTCCTTAGGTTTTGAAATGTTTAGACTTAAAACATTAGTGTTTGTTGGATATTTATGTTTGATGTTTAGTTCTTTAGTTTGCTTTTGATGATTTGAGATGGTTAAACTAAACTTAAATATTGGTGTTTTTGAATGGTTGAGTTTTATTGAATGTTGTTCATTTTGCATTTTGAATGATATGGACTTTTATGGCTTTGGGAAATTCTTCTACAATTTGCTTTAGTTCTTTTATTTTTTATTTTTAAATTCTTGGTTTTTGGGGTTATAAGTTGCGAATTCTTTATTTTGCTTATGTTGATGTCCAAATTATTAGTTTGTTAATTTATCTATTTTTTTAACTGAAAAAGTGTGCCTCGCTTCAATGAAGTGTGCGCCTTGCCTTGTGCGTGCCTAAGCCCCAAGAGACCTTTGGTGCCTTGGTGCACCTTGAGCCTTTAAAACAATCATTTTCTGGCTAAGAGCCAAAGATCCTTTTGTTTAAAATTCAGGAGTTGTTTGTGTGAATTGGAATCTGTGCAAAAGTAAGAAAATATTGCTTCTTTCATAATTGATACTCTGCTTCTAGGAGTGTTCATTTTATATGTGTGAAATAAAGTTTTAAGATATGACCTAAGAAGGTGTTTGATAAATCTGAAACTGAAATTGTATGATGGTTTTTTTTAATCTGAAAATACATTTGGTGTGCACTGAAATTTAAGTTCTGAATCCTATTAAGCTTGTTTGATCTGCACAAGCAAAGTATGAAAATGGTTAAATTTCTAATTTTGCCTTGTACTTTTCACATTGAAATATTTTGGTAGATATGTTCTCTCTCTTTAATAGAACTGAAAAAAATGCAATCATCCTCATTGGGTGTGAACTAAAAATTAAAAACTAAAAAAAAGAAGAAGGATTCTTTGAAGGACCAACTACCGAAAAACCAGATGAAAAATCAACATAGAGAGGAGAATGAAATCCCCTCCACACACACACACACACACACACACACACATATATAAACATATATGCCCAAGCAAATACATATAAATAAAAACTCATAAACCACGTACCCATGTATATATACATACACGTATATTTATGAAACACCCCCTAATTTCCCAGAATTATTTTGGTTAAACTTAAAACCATGGAGTCTTTTATCAAAATTTTGTTGTTTCCAATGGTTAAAACTACCATGGGATTCTGGGGATTAGCTGCAACATGGAAGATACTTGGCTCTCACTAGATTCAGGTCAAGGGTCTCACTGCATAACGTCTTCTAGCATCTAGTTCCAAAACTAATTACCACTCAATGCCCAGGACATGGATATGTGATAGTTAGAATGGTGTCACTCTAGTTGTAAGATTACTGATGGTTGCCTCAAGGCTTCAACATTGGAAGTCATCTATTAACTTGTGGGCTGAACATTTCTCAATTCCCAATATTGATGTATTTTGTCCAACAAGACCTTAATTTTCCAATTTATCCTTAAAAAGAAAATGGCCCTATTGCCCATTTTATTTATGGGTTTAGCTCACAGTACCAATTTGGTTGCAGTGCCAGTGGCAGCTGATGCATCTCACTCATCCATTAGTAATAATGAGAGTCATCATCATTACCCCTTACAGCAAGTTGTGGTGGAAAATTCTTGTCAGTCTCATTGTAGCACTACTGACGAGAAGTTGGATCCGTTGGCAAAGATTGAGGATCTCCAAATTCAGTTCTTGCGTCTTCTTCGACGGCTTGGGCAGTCACAAGACAATCTTCTGGTGGCAAAGGTCTTATATCGGATACACCTTGCAACTTTGATACGAGCAGGAGAATCAGATCTGAAAAGAGCCAATCTCAGAAGTGATAGAGCTAGAAAAATTGCAGCAGAACAAGAGTCATCTGGACTACCTGAGTTGGATTTCTCATTCAGAGTACTTGTCTTGGGGAAAACAGGTGTTGGCAAAAGCGCAACCATAAATTCTATTTTTGGTCAAACCAAGGCCGTGACTGATGCATTTCAACCCGCCACAGATCACATCCAAGAGATTGTGGGAATGGTTAATGGAATTAAAATATCGTTCATCGACACACCAGGTCTTCTGCCTTCCTCTACAAATACTTTCAGAAGAAATCGAAAGATTTTGTGCTCCGTGAAGAGGTTCATTAAAAAGTCCCCACCAGACATTGTTTTATATTTTGAACGGCTTGACCTAATGAATGTGGGTTGTAGTGATTTTCCCCTTTTGAAGCTTATGACAGAAGTCTTTGGGCTTGCAATTTGGTTCAACACCATCCTTGTCATGACTCATTCTTTCTCAGCTCTTCCTGAAGCACCTGATGGGTATCCTGTCAGCTATGAATCTTATGTGACTCACTGCACAGATTTGATGCAGCGTTATATTCAACAGGCAGTTTCAGATTCAAAACTTGAAAACCAGGTACTTTTGGTGGAGAACCATCCTCATTGTAAAACAGATATCACGGGTGAGAAAATTCTTCCAAACGGACAGGTTTGGAAATCTCAGTTCTTGTTGTTATGCATATGTACTAAAGTTCTGGGCGATGTTAATAGGATTTTGAAATTACAAGACAGTATTGAACTGGGGCCATCAAGTATTACACGGTTGCCTTCTCTGCCCCATCTTCTCTCTTCTTTTCTACGGCATCGCACGATTTTGGGCCCAAGTGGAGTGGACATTGATGCTGATGAGATTTATTTTTCAGACACGGAGGAAGAAGATGAGTATGACCAATTACCACCTATTCGAATTCTGACAAAATCTCAGTTTGAGAAATTGACTAATTTGCAGAAAAAGGACTATCTTGATGAGCTGGATTACCGGGAGACCTTGTATATGAAGAAACAATTGAAAGAAGAGTCTCGTAGGCAGAGAGAGAAAAAGATTCTCAAAGACGGGAGTTTGGCTAGTGATGATAATACAGATAATCAGGAGCCTCCAGAGGCTGTTCAACTACCAGATATGGCAGTCCCACCAAGTTTTGACTCAGATTGCCCTGTACATAGATTTCGTTGCCTTGTAACAAATGATCAGTGGCTTGTGAGGCCCGTTCTTGATCCACATGGATGGGATCATGATGTGGGGTTTGATGGGATAAACCTGGAGACCTGTATGGAAATAAAGCACAATGTCTTTGCCTGTGTCACAGGACAAATGAGCAAGGACAAGCAAGATTTCAGTATTCAGTCAGAATGTACCACAGTTTATGTGGATCCTCGAGGACCCATTTATAGTGTCGGCCTTGATCTTCAATCTGCTGCCAAAGATCTGATCTATACTATTCGCAGCAACGCGAAGCTGAGGTATTTGAAGCACAATGTCACTGAATGTGGTGTTTCGGTGACATCTTTTGGGAAGGAGTATTATATTGGTGCTAAGCTTGAAGACGGTGTCTCAGTTGGGAATAGACTGAAGTTATTGATGAATGCTGGTTGCATGGGGGGTCATGGACAATTAGCTTATGGAGGGAGTTTGGAAGCTACTTTAAGGGGTCGGGACTACCCTGTGAGAAATGACAGTGTGAGTCTGACAACGACAGTCCTCTCAGTTAATAAAGAGACAGTGTTGGGTGGAAATTTTCAGTCTGACTTCCGATTAAGTCGAGGAACGAGAATGTCAGTTAGTGCCAATTTAAACAGCCGGAAAATGGGTCAGGTTTGTGTAAAGACAAATAGCTCTGACCGTGTTGAAATAGCTCTCATTGCAGTTGTCTCAATTTGCAGAGCCTTGTTATGGAGAAACACCACTAGTGTCAGAGAAACCCTTGAGGCGGAATAAATTTCATTGTCTTTCGGTGCTAGGCTTGTTCAGTTTTGATGGAGAACTTTCATAGCAGGGCATTGTACGAGTATTCATCCTATGCCCAATAACGAAATAAAATGGATATGGGGGTTCCAAAGAGTTTCGTAGATGCCTAATTGGTTGGTGTAGTTGCTGAAGTAGCGGGCACTCTAGTTTAACTTGTTATAGTGCCAGTGAACTCAAGATTCTGATAGCTGCCTGGCAGTGACCACCGGTTTGTATCATGTATACCAAGGTGATAATGTATAGCATATCATGGGAGAGTAGTCTTGTTTTTTTGTTTTTTTGTATTAGTTATATATGAAAGGTGAGCAAGGATCATTCTCCATGTGAGGAAAATGTTGTTGAGCTTCATTTTTGTTTCATGGCACCGAATCATTACCCTGATGTCTTTTTATAAAATGTATTGTGCCCTGTTTATCCACTTATTCTAATTTGATTTTGTGATTGAGAGACATGGAAGTTGAAAGCACCTCACATGTTTTTGGATAGAATTATATACCATGCGATTATTGCATTACTGGTGAAAAAGGCCGTGTGTATAGCACGCAGACTCCTAGTGCCCGTTATAGTGTAGCATTAGAGAATTTATATAAACAGTGATTTAAGACAAGTTACAAAAACAAAAGAATAATACTAGAATCATGAGAAAAATATTATGAAGATTTTTTTATCGTTTAATTAGTATGTGGTGTTTTATTATGTGCCTATTTGGTGTAGCTTAAAAGCTGCTTATTTCAGCTTTCAGCTTAATTTAAGCTATTTTGATGTGTTTAGTTTAGCTTATAGCTTATAGCTTATAACTTATAACTTTTTAGAAGTCAGAAATCAGTTTATTCTTTGAGTGGGGCAGGAGATGCTTAATTTATAAGTCAGAAATCAGCTTATGTTCATAGTTATAAGCTATAATCTGTTTAGGCATAAGCTATAAGCACTTTCCCACAGCTCTACCAAACATGGCCTATATGTGCTCCATATGTATTGAATATTTCGCGATTTTGTAAGATTAAAATTCTTACATATTAATAAACTGGCCATCATTTACGTCATCAAAATGCAAAAATGTGCATGTCACTGGATTAACAATCCAATCAGGGCAGAACTAAGATTTTCATTTGGGGGGTGGTCAAAATATGTCTTCTCCTCTAAATTCTTTTGAAATATAATTTTTTACAACAAAACAATTTCAAAAGTCTAATTGATGTATATAATTTCACGTTGTTTATTATTATTTAATACTTTTCGTTTTGATTCTTTTTCCTTGGATTTAAAATTAATAATATTCATAGTGTTAATTATATAATGGTATTAAAAAGTGTAGAGGGTGAATAAAAATGATGATATAAATTGTATAGTAATACTAAAGAATAATAACTCAAATATTAAAAAATATATATATTAAGAAAAATAATGTGTGAATCTCCACCATACAATAATTAAACTTAGGTCTCGTTTGGGAACAGACTTTTTTAGTAATTTTTTGATTTTTTGGCTAAAATATGATATAAAAAAAACTAGTATGTTTAGGATGACTTTTTAGCTTTTTACAAAAAGATGTGTAAAAAGTAGAGAGAAAATGGAATCTTTAACTTTTTAGTATAGGTTGTTGGCTTTTTAGCTTTTTTAATAACTTTTTGACTTTTTGACTAAAAAAGACAGTTGCCAAACGAGGCCTTAGATCACATTATTTTTTCTTAGCACTTTTTGGTTCCTAAATTCTTCTTCGCTAACATTACTCTTTAGTTATATTCGATTAAAAAAGAGTAACTGGAAAATATTGGGATAAGTAAAAAAAATTTAGAAAAATATTCAAGGGATAAAAAAAAAAAGTTATTTAGATTTTAAGGGGATCAAATCAAATTTAGTTAAAATTTAAGAGTAATATACTAATTATATTATAAATATTCAAAACTATATAAAGATATAAATAATTTTTTTTTTTTTTTTATATTTTCAGGGAGATTTTGTAGAAAATCCTCTTGTTTCAGGATTTGTAGCATCAGTTGTAGCAGCATGTGATGGGAATAGCTCTTTCTTTACTTTTGGTTTTGTTTGCATAGATTGCTGAAGTGCTTTTGAAGTAGGATATCATGGAAGGTTCTGGGTCATCATTGTTGATCGATGTGATAATATGTTGAAGCATTGCCTATTCATGGAACTAGTACTGCCAAGACTTGAGTTGACTGAGATCATATTCTGGCACAATCAATTTGGAAATGCTTCTTTTGAAACTTTGATATCCGTCCAAATATATTTAGCCTCTGTTTGGAGAGTCAGTTGACTTTTTGACTTTTTAATTTTTTTTTGACTATTTTAGCTTGGGATTAAAAAGTTTGGTTTGGAAAGGACTTTTGACTTTTTTGACTTTTTTGTGAGAAAAATAATGTAATGATTATGGGTTGGAATGATATTTTGTCTTATTAGGCTAAAAAACCTATTTTATTTTTTGTGGCTAAAATAGTTAAAAAAGTCCCAACCAAGGCTTCCCAAACGAATATTTAAAAATTGGAATAGAAAATAGATGGTTTTAAGATGAATCATGTTAATTTATTTTATCATTGATCCTAGAATATTGTTATCATTAACAAACTTGAATTAACTTTTGAGTTCAACTCTAGTAATTTATATGTTAGTTTCATTGAATATTATTTTTAAATAGTGTTGGGTTAGTTTATTTTTACATAGGTTTTGCAACAACTTTGAAATAGCAGAGCCCAAATATTATGTGCCTAGAGAGGGGGTGAATAGGCTATCCAATTAAAATTTTCAATTTTATGTTCAATTTAGTCACTTTACCCAATTAACACATTAATAATCAACCACACATAAACACAATAATTTACGTGGAAAAATCCAAAAAGGGCAAAAAATCATGGTCCAAACACTCGACAAAATCCACTATTAGGGGTTGTTTGGGGTGTCTTAAATAAATACATTTTTTGATTTTTTTTGACTAAAAAGTTGAGAAAAAAATTGTTGTTTGAGTTAACTTTTTGACTTTTTAAAAAATGTATATTAAAAAAATTGTATAAATTAGTGTGTAAGAGAAGATTAGGAGTGTGAGTTGTACGGCTGTTCTATCTGCGCAGGTTGAATAGATGCTAAGAAGCAATTGTCTACTTTTTGGGCATTGCACTGGACCGTGCTGTTTGGCTTATGGGGGCTATCACGGGTCCCGTTTTGATAATTTGAACCGTTTAATGTGTAGAACTCGTCGAGTAATATATATCTATAAAAAATTACGTTGATTGGATATCGATAACTATTTGATCAGATTTGTTTTTTTCAATCGTTAATTATAACACTATCCATTTTTTTTTATATAAAACTGATTTAATCATATAGTTATCGATATCCGATTAATGTGATTTTTTACACACATATAGTACTCGATGAGTTCTACACATTGCATGGTTCAGATTATTAAAAAGGGACCCGTGATGGGCCCCCACGGGCTGAATAGTAGTGTTTTAAAATTGCACCCCACTGTGCAATTTTTCTTAACAAACGCAGCACAAATTTGAATCGGTCAGATTGATGAGTTGTAATTTTGTGTGTAAAATTAATTTTTTAATATTTTTTGATGAATAGTAATAACTTTTTTAACTTTTTGAGTAATTTCTTGACTTTTTATTTTTTTTTAAGACAGGTCAAACTTGACCTTAGATCCAAGAACACAGAGAATATATTTATAATAATATTTTTTAATTTATAAAATCCGTGCATAACACGGTGTCGCTAGTTTAATTAAGGAGTTGTTTGGAATGATCTAAATAAATATATTTTTTAACTTTTTATAAAATATGAGTAGGATTTAAGTTAAATTTAAAGTGATGTATTAAAAAAATGATATGACTTAAATAAGATAATATAATTTAAATATGATAATAATTTTTTAATTTTTATCAAATATGCCAGATCTTAAAGGAGGTGCAGCTGATTTGCCTGTTGTTTAGTGTGCCACAATCATCCACTTAGTGATAGTGGCCGTGACGACAGAAGCGGGAATACTTTTCTGTCCTCTCAATTCTGAAACGAGCAAACTTATGATGGGCACCCGATAATACGCGGGTCGGATCACCATCTCTACCAATACCAACATGCCACTTACCATTCGACTTTCCGATCATTATCATATCTCAAAATCAATTGACAGCACGACAAACTGGTAAATTCTAACTTACGCCTCTCTCTTGCTATACTGCTAATCTACGCCTAATCTACGCCTACCATCAAGCTTCTTAAATTGAGGTGATATTTGTTCCGACGATGAAAGTGCCAAGGCATTCGTTCCTTCTCCTTCTCCTTCTTCTCCTCCTCCAAATGATTTGAAGGTATTCTCTCTCTCTCTCTCTCTCTACCTAAGTTTGTTGCTAATATACATGCATATATATATATACATGTATTTTATTCATGTATGCTTATGTGTGAGTAAAAATCGATTTGAATCTGTATAAATGAATGAAGGAAGATTCAGACTATTGCTTCTGAATAGTGATGTTCATGATTTGATGCATTTTGTCTTTCTTAGATCAGTTATGTTTGTAATTTTAGCTAAATTTGGTGTCTTGATAATGTTTGTATTTCATACTTCAAATACTATGTCATGTGCCACTTTGAATCCAAATTGTTGGTTAGAAAGAAGATCCAGATGTTTGTGGAACTGGTAGTGGTTGTGAATCAAAGGGTCTGATCAAATGATTATTTTCCAAAACCATTTACATATCTGTCGTTCCTTTTCTTCATCTATGTTGTTCTCGACTTTCATTCGAAGAACAGAGGCAGCGATTCAACTCTCCTTCGAAGACGACAGTGCTGGTCCACGACGAAGCTCGATCTTCCGCTGTGTTTTTCTTACCTCCTCTTCTTAGATTCTTCATCTATTTCTTCGATTCTTCTTCCTCTTTCTTCGGATTTTGTTTTCCTTCAGATTTTTGTTTTGTTCATTTATTTTTTGCAGCAAATGACCATCCGACGAGTCGAACATCTGAGTTTTCTTTTCTTTTTTTTTTTTTACGGTGAGTTTTCTGACCTCCTCTTGTAGCCGATCTCCTCTTCTTTGATTCTCTTCTTCTTCCATTAGATTATCCTTCTTCGATTCTTCTTTTGTTCTGATCTACACCTTATTCCTCTTTAATCATCTTCAAAAAAAATTAGGGAATGTAGAACTCTGTTAACTTTTCCCTTTTCTTCCAACTGTTGTAGTAGTCAAAAGACAATCAGAATTATATAAAATAAAAGATAAAAAATTTAAAATCTAAGATGACAAAAGAAAGGAACAATTAAATTCAGGGTTCATAAACTGGTGTATATATTTCATTGTAATTACTTCCGTAATATTGATTTTTTAAAATTGTTATGTATTGAACTTTGATTTCTAGGTTGAATGTTTAGCTATAAATAAATAATAATAATAATATTTGCATACCCCAACCATATCTGTACCTTATTTTTTTAAAAAAGATTTTGGTATATTGGCGTACCCCGTATGGTATCCGCACCCGCATCTGCACCCCGTGCTTCATAGACTTTTACTAATACCACCACACAACTAGTACACAAACAAATACACTTTACATTTCATCTTTAACCTAATACTACCACACTAGTACTCCTATCACTGAATCCCACTGCACATCTAAACAAACATGGTCGGATATACATCTACAGTGCCCATAATTTTTTCAGTTGCACCTGTAGTGTGCTTTTCCTTCTAATCTATACTATTCCATAACTTAGTTGCAGGAATCTTATACTCAAGTGGCATTTCTTACTAAGAAACACGATTCCGCGCTCTCCAAGGAAGAAATTTGATCCCAACTGCATTAAAAACCTCTCAAACATATAAATCTCATAGAAACAAAAGAAAAACAACTCAAATTTATTCTAATAAGGTCTGTTTATATAATATTTATTTATACTTAATAAAGACAATTTGTAATTGATATGAGTCTCTAATATTTAGTCATAACTTGGTGTAAATGTCACATTTTTCTTTTTCAAAAATGCCCATAACAGAAGTAATGCCATAAATCCAATCTTGGATTTGTTTCGTCTAAAAGTTCGCGCACTAAACTATTAAGTCCATAAGGACACGATTATGATATCAGAATCATTTCTCTATTTGTACAATATAAAACACCATTATTGAGGTGGGTTCTCTCTCATCTCTCTTTCTCTGTTTCTCAATCTCATCCTTCTTATTCTTCATCATCTCTTCCTTCTCTACTTTCATCGCCTTTGTCGAGCTTCTCTTCTCCCATTGCCTTCAAATGCTCTCTCACATCTGCTTCTCCCCCGCTCTCTACTTCTCTTGCCTTTACTTCTTCCGCTACCGCTGGTTAAGGTAGTTTCTCAATCCAACTCCTTCTACATATACATATATATATTGATTCATATATATATATATACGATGCCAAACTCGAAGAATCATTGGAGAGGACAGGAAGAGTAGCACAAGAAAGGGAAGCTGGTGGAGAAATCGTTGTCGTTTCACAGCCGAAGTGGAGGGGCCATGGGAGAGCAACTTATAAGGCCAAGGACAGTGCTGGAGTTGCTAGCCAGGAGGAGTGTCGGCGGTGTTGCGGTGGAGGGACGACCGTTGAAGTTAACGAAATTGTTACTAAACGTAACGATTCAACGGAGCCTTGTTGGGGCTGTCTAGGTGGTGATTTCGCCGGAATCAACAGTTGGTGATTTGATTGCGGAGGCGCTACGACAGTACGTGAAGGAAGAAATATAGCCGATCTTGTCTTTTATTTTCATCTCATCCTTCTTGTATTTATCGTTTTATCCTCATAAACCTGAGTGACGAATATATCATGTTATCTGTTGAAACTCTGTTTTGTTCTGGGTTTGTCTCTGAAATGTTTTTCAATCTGTTTATAGTGGTGGTGTTGTTGTTAGAGGAGTGAGATTCTTTGGGGAAATAGGCTCTATGAATTTCAACAGATAGGAAAAATAAGCTTGGTGAATTTCAAAAGATAGGAAAAATAGGCTTATTGAATTTCAACAAATAATAGGCTTGATGAATTTCAACAAATAGATTAAAAATATTAAAACAATTTTAACAGAAAGATAAAACTAAGACATATTTCAGCAAATAGATTTATTCAACAGATAGTTTATATATAAAAATTTAGGTAAATTACAAATAAACCCCCTGAGATTTGATTAAAATACGAATCGCCCCCTGTGGTTTTGAAAATTACATTCCATCTCTTGAGGTTTCTAATTTCATAACAAACCGCCCCTTTTATTAATATATCATCAAGTCAATTAACAGTTATTAATGATGTTAAAAATATGTTTCAATTTATAATTTAGGTAGTTTTATTATTGTATAGGAGAACAATTATAAATTTCATTTTTTTAGTTAATTCTGTTAAATAAAAAATTCCAATATGGGGTATTTGTAATTTTTTAAACTACTGGGGACAATCTGTATTTTAAGCAAACCTTAGGGGGTGTATTTGTAATTTACCCTAAAAATTTCAACAGATAGGTGTTAATGGACTTTTGAACAACAAATGTTCTTATCACCAAATAAGATTTTCTCTTGGATCTAATGCCTTGTACCCTCTTTAAATTAGACTTTTCACCAATTATCCTTTTTTTTTTTCCCCTAAAAGAAAAAATATCTTGGCTGCTTTTTCTTATAATTATGTTTTTTCAATTTTTTGTTCTCTTTAATTATTATTTTTATAATTTAGAAGGATCTTAAAAAAAAAAATGTAAGACAAAAAAAATTCAATCTCACCTATACTTTCCTAGTAACAAAAGGTATATTTTGTTATAATTTACCAAACACATTAACTTTTTTAAAGTAAAAAAAAAAAAAGTTACTGAAAAAATATTTAACAAGTCAGCCCTTATTTCGAAATTTTCAGGGAGATCCTTGATAAAAGCAAAACCTTAGGGGTATGTTGAAAGCGCAAAAGTTGCAAATTTCATGTACTTTCCTTAAACCTTCCAGGCATCTCTCTGTGTGTCTGTATCATCTTTTATACATGTCTCTATATTAATTTATATACATTAGAAGGTGTGCATGCCTATGAGTGTTCTTGAATCAGCAGTTACAGATCTGTAATATGATTTTAATTCAACGGTAACAATTTCCGTTACATATATATATATTTATATATACGCTAATATATAAAGAAAATAGGTTTCTTGTTGTGGATGTCACGATTTTTTAGTTTATTCAAAAATACGGCCATGTAATTAATTGACTATTGTAACTGACCTGCCTCCTATAATTGATCAAATTCATATTCAAATCCAATTTGTATTTTGCAAATTTAATGGCACACCCATCGGGTGAGAACACATTGCTAGTTTTATTTATTGTTTGATTTTCTTGTCTTTTGGTTGGTTTGTTTGCCAAGAAAACCTAATAACATAATTCATAACTTTTGGATCCCAATGCTTGAGGTTAAAAAAAAAAAAATAGACATCTCTTTCTCATAGTCTCCATTGAGAAGTTTCTCTCTCAAATTTTTGTGCAATCAAAATTGTAGTCTTAGTTTCTAATTATTTTTTTTTTCCATATTTTGTTTTGTTTTCCATTTTTTTTTTATTTTTAAATTAGTATTGAAATGAAATTTATATAGGTGCCTATCTCTCAAATTCTTTTTCCCTTAATTATATGATGTATGAATTGTTGTAAATTTATTAGTGATAGTTTTATAAAGTGAAGGCTGGAGTTAGTGTTGATGTCACGGAATTTTTGTTCTAAAAATACACTCCAAACTTGATAATCACTATAAACTGCTTCAATTCTCTCCAACTACCTCAAATAACTGCCATAATATCATATCTAATTATAAATTGCACACACATAGTGTGTGTCCACCTCTAGTATACATGTATTTATTTCTTATGTATGCTTGTGTGAGTAGAAATCAATTTGAATCTGTAGAAGTGAATCAAGATTCAGACTATTGCTTTTGAAGAGTGACGTTCATGATTTTGATTCATTTTGTCTTTCTTAGATCAGTTATGTTTTTAATTTTAACTAAATTTGGTGTCTTGATAATGTTTCATACTTAAAATACTATGTCATGTGCCAGTTTGAATACAATTGTTGGTTAGAAAGACGATCCAGATGTTTCTGGAACTGGTTCTGGCTGTGGTTGTGGTTGTGGATCAAAGGTTCTGATCAAATTATTATTTTCCAAAATGATTTATATAGCTGTGTTTGTGTGTGAATATATATGCACTTGTGCCAATGGCACTAACTTTAAGTTTATGTTTGGATTGAGTGATTTGGAGAGAAAATAAAAGAAATGTAGAGATATGTATTTCTCTTACTTGTTTGCATAACTTAAGTGAAGAGAAATTGGGAGAAACAGAGAGAAACGAAGAGAAACGCATTTCTCTTGTAACCCTCATTTTCAATCTTCCTAAAAGTGGAGAGATTGGGAGAGAAAAGAAACTAATATTTTCATAATACCAATTTTGTCCTTGTAAAAATAAAAGAAATAAAATGATTGAAAATATAAAAAGGTTATTTTGGTAATTTAATATAAAATAATTTCTTTTCTTTTCTTTTCTTTTCTTTTCTCTTCTCTTATGAAATCTAAACCAAACAAGAATGAGAGAAATCATAATCATTTCTTTTCTTTTATTTCTTACTTATCCAAACAAGAATGAGAGAAATCACAATCATTTCTTTTCTTTTCTTTTCTTTTATAACTTAAGGAATCATTGCTTTTCTTTTCTCTCATAGGTTCCCAAACACTATGTTTGGAAGAGAAGAGATGAATAGTTATTTGATCAGGGGTATTATAGTTATACAAAAAAAAATCGTGACAAAACTTCATAAATACGGTTGCTTTATACTAATGGTGCACGTTTCTGTGTATGCTATTATTCAAGGTTAGTTGTAGCACACCAATTAATGTATAGAGTAAACTCCGGCATAGTATGTCAGGTGGAATTCTGTTGGACTCTCAATCTTTATGTTTGGATGCCCAAGCTTGTAATCTTCCGCTTATCTATATATTATCAGTTGTAGCTCACTTCCATTTATTTAGGTTTATAATATTACTTAATGGGGCAGTAAGTATATTACAAATATTTAGACGAAATGCACAGGGAGAAAAAATTCGATACAAGTTCGTGGAGTATTCATAAGTTTTGTGGTTTTTTCCTACTGATTTTTACATTGGTTTTCCTTTGCACATGCAGCAATTTATGTCTCCTCAGTTGATTAAAAATCATGTGGAAGGATAAGGGAATGGGATTTGTGTTGCTTCTGCTCCAACTTTTATCATTTGTTTTGTTGAGCTTTGTTGACAGTGGGAGTGCTGGTGTCACAAGTAAATTTGTTCGTTCAGAGTGGCCATCTACTGACATTCCTCTTGATAATGAAGCATTTGTAGTTCCCAAGGGTTATAATGCACCACAGCAAGTAAGTCTTCAATATTATCAAATTCTTGGAGTTGTAGAAGACCCTACAATAAAGAACTTACGAGAAAATATGTTTCTTGTTTTCATTGTGCATTCTCAAGTGATCATTCATTGTGAATAAAAAATCATTTGTAAGCTGAAATAGCTTTAATACAAATAGAAAAGACAAAGCACCAATAGAATTGTGCCTTGAGCGGGGTGAATAGGCCGATTATACTAATTATGTTCAATTATGAAATTACCCAGTGATTAATTGATTTCGTGCCAATTCAAATTACAATTCATTAACCAAGCAATTATTCAAGCTTTTAATAAGAAAGTTAAGCAATCTAATCCATCAATTCACTCATCGAGTAATTTGATCGAACAGATAACAATCAATCAAGAGACAAGATTTTACATGGAATCCCTACAGGAGAACTCCCCCATGGGATGAAAATCACACCCTCAACAAAACCACTAATGAATCAAACAGTTACAAGTTTCAAGATGAAGAAATTGCAACCCTTACTCAAGTTTACCTACACTATTGAGGTCACCACAAGCTTCAATAAGCTTGATCTCTGCTCCAAAGTGGTTTTTGATGGTGTCAACCTCTGTTGATCCAATAGCAATCACGAAGCTCATTGGCCACGGTGTTATAGGAATATGAAGAATTGTGAAGGTTTTTGATGTGTAGTGATTCAATCTAGGTGAATTGAATAATCTCAAAACATGAATCAAAGCTCTAGATTGAAGATCAAACAAGACTTATCAACAGAGTCTTGATGAACAAGCTATGAAGTTTGTATAGAGAGAGAAGGTGGATCTAAGAATATATTAACAGTCTCTATCTCAAGAATGATGAAATCTGACCTTTTAAATAGTTCAAGGGTAAAAAGGTCCAAAAATAGGCCTCAATACACACCGGCAACACTCTAGCGCTAAGCAAATGGGCATTGCAGGAAATGAGGCACTCTTAGTGAGCACTAAGCAAGGAAATTTGGTGCTCTAGTGCTAAGCAAGCAGGCTTCAAGGAGACAGGCGTTCTAGCACTAAGCAAGCAGACTCAAAAACTATGATGAAACGAACTATGAAACTTATATAATTGAGGTCCTAAAGTGGGCTAGTGCCCAAGAGAAAAAAAGAAGCCAGTGAAGTGATGGGCAAGGGTTTAGAAACGGACATATACCTTTCTAGCATGGAGGTGAAAGCTACATCAATTGTTTAAGAAGATCTATGTCGCGAACTCAATCTCACATGCTGAGCTAAAAACACTACCAACCAAAACACCCCAAGATTACATTGACATTTTTTTAATTGGCACCATGGTGTTTGTATCAAAGGCCAACTAATCCCCAGGGGTGCACAGGTCCTCGGCAAAGAGTTTCCAGCAAGTCCACTACAGTTAATTCAAGGATTTTTTTCCAGTCCGATGGTCCCAAGGAATTGTTAGCACCTAAGAGGTTTCAATTCCCGAACCTTGGAGGAGCACACCCTCAAGTCCTAAGGCCTTGCCACCAGGCAAATACATTGCAATTTACAAACTTAGACATTTTGATCATCAGAAATAGCCAATCTATCCTGACATAAGCAAATCATAGGAGTATCATTCCTTTACATCACTCTGAACCTTATTTTTCCCATTCCCATGTCACTACTTACAAAATAAGGAGTTCCATATTTCTTTCCCCTGTTTTTGATAATAAATTAACGCTTCCTGTATTGTGCTTATTACTCTTTGACGAGAAATATTCTAAGTGGAACTTTTAAAGAAATACCTTTGTTTTGTTTCTTTGAAAGAAAAATATATATAGTCCATTGCAGACATGCTAAACTTTCCCCATGCATAATTGTTATTATTGATCAATTAAGAGGACCTTCAACAAAATTTTACTTCTCTACTAGATGTTTTTGAGAAATATGTTTCATGGGAAAAAAATGGAGTTTGGTTGCAAATTAAGTTATGGAAATAGTCACATACCTTGTTCTTGAGCCATGTTTTTGGTAGTTAGTTGGAAATAAACTGGCTTACAACTACATCCGACCTACATATTTTTCTTGTTAGTTTCAGTTACAATTCAACAGAATCTATATGCTTTTATTATGTTTAACTATTTTAAATATTCTGTTGTAGGTACACATCACACAAGGTGACTATGATGGAAAGGCTGTTCTAATATCATGGGTTACAGTTGAAGCACCTGGGTCCAACATAGTACAGTATGGAACATCAGAGAACAAGTATGAATTTACTGCGTCAGGAACAGTGACAAACTACACTTTCTACAACTATACGTCTGGCTACATTCACCACTGTCTTGTTGATGGCCTTAAGGTAATTGTCAAGTATGTCTACTTACTATATGTTATATATACCATTCTAGTTCTAGTTGCTAGAAGGCTTCAGAAATATAAATGAGGCTTCATTTGGGGTGATATGGGCGATTAGTTTGAGTGTCATTTAGTTGATTCTGCCTATAAGAGTTTAGCTCTATTAGGTGGCTTGAAATCTTTCATGAAGCCTTGTTGGGGAAGTGCTGGAGATTTGCGTTAGAAAGGGAGAGATATTGGAGGCAGTTGGTGTTGGCTAAATATGGTATGGCTTGGGGTCATTAGACTTATTTGGAGGTGGACTTAACCTATGAGAAAGGGATTTGAAATATTTGGGAGGATTTTGCAGTTTGTCATATTAAGAGTTGACAAAAGAGAAATGGTTAAATTCTAGAGGCAAAGACTGTGTGATTAACATACCCTTTAAAAGCTCTTTTCCGGCTATTTTTTGTGAAGAATAAGGAGGTAATTGTTGCAGACTATGTTCATAGAGATGATAACCATACCTTTTGGGGACAGCCGACAGCCCTTTTGAGAATACGCATGCAATACTGGAGGATGAGCTGCTGGCCTTATTTCAGCTTTGTCATGAGTTTTCAATATTTTATGATCTTTGGCAGGCTAGTTTATCTGAGGGTGTGTCTAAGGTAACGTCCATCTCTAGAGTTTTATTAGGAGGTGGTGGAGCTTCGTTCCCCTTGAAAGGGATTTGGTTGGTTGGAGCCCTTCGATGTGCCCTTTTTATTTTTATTTTGTGTGTGTGTGTGTGTGTGTGTGGAATGTTGCTCATTAGAAGTTCCTCACTATTGATTACCTTTACCATATAAGGAGAAGGCATATCACGGTAAATTGGTGTTGCATGTGCAAGAGTGATGAGGAGAATGACCCCTCACCTCATCTTACATTGTGAGGCAAAGTTGTTATGAGATTTGGGCCTATTGATGTTTGGGATGTCCTAGGTGTTTATGAGAGTAGCAGCAGATTTTTTGCGTGCTTAGTGAGGTGGCAAGGGGTGGGAACTTGGCTTTTGACCCCTTTATGTGGTTCATTTGAGGGGAATGTAATACGATATCTTTTTGTGAAATGAGGAACCTATGTCTAGAAGAGTTTTTTGTTGCTAGCCTGGAGCAATTTTATTTTTGGTGATACATAAGTTTTGTAAGGTGCATACCATTCCAAAGGTTTTGTTTGATGTAAATGGACTGCATCCCCTTGATGCTTTTTTAATAGAAATTTACTTATCAAAAATAAAAGGATGGCTTTGAGGTAATTGGATATTAAGTCTGTAATTATTAGTAATATGATTGCCTAGGATTACTGATGATCAAACACGATTACTATATTCAAGTTGTTAACCAAGAAAAAGACAAAAATAAATAGTTATCTATGCATACTCTACAATATACATGAAATTATGTAATGTAGAGACCTTACATATTGTAAATGAATTATACAATTTCCATAATTTGTGGTAAATAGAAATCAAAGTTAATGTGTATTAGTGGAGTTTACATGGATAAAGATCATTGGTCTTGCATTATGTCAGACTCTTGTGTCATCTTCCAGTAATGAGTTCAAAATTGGTAACATACGGAAATTTCAATGAGTAGTCTTGGAACTGTTCCGATGAAAGGGGTTCGTTTAGTTTAACCCCTAGGTGGCTGGGTTGAAAAATTGATGTCTTCATATAAATAGTTCTCCATAGAAGCATCACAGACTACTATTTGGATGATGATGATATTCAAGAAAAATGTGTAAATTACACTTACCTCCCCTAAGATTTTTGACAATTGTAAGGACCTTCCCTGAGGTTTTGGAAATTACATTGACCTCCCTTACTTTATTTGACAATATACAAATACCCCCTTCTGTTAACTTTGCCCTAGAAAAAATGTCAAAAATACCCTCTATTTGCTCTTTTTCTTATCTTTTTTTCTCCACCAACCATTACCCTCTTTCCCCTCCCACTTTGCAGCTAACTGGCCACTGCTTCCTGCCTATAGCTCACTTACTTTCTCTATTTGTCTTCAATGTTTTTGCTCCTCCTTCTCTCTCTCCTTTTTTTTTTTTTTTTTTTTTTTTAATTTTTAATATTCCAGTCCACCCCTGAAAAAAACCTTCTGGCATTGGGGGTTTATGGTATTGACCAGTCATAAAGGGAAAAATAAATTGAGCTTATTAAAGAAATAGGTTAGGGAGATAACAAAAGTCACTGACAGCGATGGTGGAAAAAAGATAAATCTGCTGTGGAGTACCATAGACATAGAGTCAATGTAGCTTTTGTGCTTCAATTCATGATTTTCTTGACTCGCTCACTGGGTGTTTTTGTGATACTGTATATAATTTACATATTTTTCTAGTAAATATTACAAGTTTTTGTGTTAAATATTATGTAATTTTCTGATAGTGTTACGAGAATTTATGATTTCTAAAGTGAAATTATTGTGTGTTAGAAAAATTGATGATACAATTATGTATTTTTATGATAATGTTACTCCCTTTTATTTTTTTATTTTTTTATTTTATTGAAACTCAATAATTTGGAATATGATATAATCTATTATGATTGAGTAAGAGCATCTCCAATGGTTATTGCTATATTGGGGTTGCTATTGCTATAATTTGGCAATGAATAGTGTTATTTTGCCAAATTATAGCAATGGTGCTCCAATGGTCATTTGCTATTTTTGGCAAATCTCAACCAATTTTCCCTCCAAGTTTGTAGGTATTGTTTGGATATAAGTTTTTTGTGATTTTATTTTTATTTATTTTGTCTTTTGTGACATTTTTTTACCTGTTTGTTAAAAAAATTATATATTTATATTATTCTCATCTAGACAAATATAAAAAAATTTAAAAAAAATGAAAAATTGGAAAAAATATATATATATTATTAATTCACCCCACCAAAAAATATCTCACTACATATTTAATAAATTTTTTTAACTACACATAAAAAATAATTTTTCACCAATTTTTTTAAAAAGCCGTTGTAAAAAATAATTTCATTATTATTATTATTTTTTTTTGTTGAACAAACCAAACAGAGCCGAACGGCTCTTTATTTACACTGCGGCATCACTATTTTGCCATACATCTATCTACAATTTCTCACTCTCCTCACTCTCATCTCCTCCACGGCTCTTCCACTCCCTCTCATTCTCCCTCTTTCTCCTCCTCCATGGCCGAAATCAAACAAGGCACAAACCAAATAGAGCACAAGATCGGAACCCGATCTCCCCTTCTCCTCCAAGATCGGACCCCCCTCCTCCATGATGTCCTCCGAGATCGGAACCCTTCTCCTCCATGATTGGACCCGATCTCCCCCTTCTCCTCCAAGATCGGAACCCTCTGTGTTGATCTCCGATCTGTGTACTCTCCGTCTTTGGTATGATCTTCATCTACACACATATATGTTTTGATCTGTCTGCATATATATATATATATATATGTTTTGATCTGTGTTGATCTCCATCAAAAAAATCTGTGTTCATGTGTTTTGATCTCCATCAAAAATCTGTGCATGTGTTTTGGGTTTGATTTTGATCATATATATATATACGGTCTGCTATGGCTTCATGGGTTTGATCATATATATATATGTTTTGGGTTTGATTTTGATCATATATATATACGATCTGTCTTCATGGGTTTGATCATATATATATACGATTTGTTTTCATGGGTTTGATCGTATATATATACGATCTGTCTTCATGTGTTTTGTCAATTTCGTTCTGAAATTTGCTTGATTGTGAAAATTGGGTTTGATTTTGGTAAATAGCTTCCCTACTGGATTAATTCTGTTGTTTTCTCAACCGAATTTGGTGCCAAATTCCTGTTGATTTTGCTGATCTGGCAAGGTTGGCATCTGCCATTTCACTTGTCAAATTTGAGAACACATATGGCATCTGCCATCTTTGGCAAGTGAAATGGCAGACCGTTGGAGATTCATTTTTGTCATTCTTGTCATTTTTTAGCTTTGGCAACTGATATAGCAGCTCCATTGGAGATGCTCTAACATTTTGATAAAAAAAAAAAAAAAAAAAAAAAAAAAAAAAATAAAAAAAAAAACAGCCATAAAAGTACATACCTGTATCACAATTGTTATAATAAACAATATCTAATAATAAATTATCATCACACTATCAGAAAATTAGATAACATTAGCTACAAAAATTCATAATATTTGTCAAAAAAATACATAATAAAATGGGTGATGCTACTATACACACCCCTTTTGGAGTGTCCCACACGCAAGTTATGATATTTATGGTGTTGATTATTATAAATGTTATAACTAAATCATTTTGTCCAAAAAAAAAAAAAAATTTGAGTTATAACCAAACACTGCAAAAAGTGTAACCAAAAGACCTTTTCGATTATAACCAAAATAATAATTACAATAGGTAATCAACACCACAATTAGTTACAAGTAAAATACCCTATGAGTCATAACCAAATCATAACTAACACCAAAATAAGTGATAACCAAAAATCACAATCGTCATAACTGGGGGCATATGGTACATACCCCAAAATGGGGTGTGCATTATAGAATTTTCCTAATCAAATACATACAATATGCGCATTTTTTCGTTTTTTTCTACCGTCTTCATATTCTTTTCTTTTCTTTTCTTTTCTTTGGGCCTTTTTTTTTTTTGGCAAAATTGTAAGAGTCTTTAGAAGATGAGCATACAAATATTAGCAGTCAATTTCCTTCACCCAAAATCACTAGACCCACCATAAAAATTTGATCAATGGAATTTCCATTTTTTGATTTCTCATTCATCTAATTGAGGTTCATCATTCCAATTTTTATTTTTTTATTTTTTTATTCAATCAAACATTGATGCTCTATCAAGAACACTAAACCTAGATTGGTTTGATTTCAAAATCACCATTCAACTTGTCATAAAATTAAATGATGTTGATTCTTCATTTTTGGTATTACATGGTTTGGAGACAGAAATTAATTGATACTATTACCACCACCACCACCACCACCACACCACACCAAACCCAATCGAGATGGTTGCCACTTTGAATAGATTTGAATATTTCCAAACATCTTCAAAGAGTTATACTAGTGTGGTGGAGCTCTTCGAGTGTTGCTTTTGCATGAAACTCTTGATGTTGTGAATTTCAGGGAAGCCATTTGAGAAACTTTCAAAGCTTTGTTTAATTGTATTACAAAAAGCTTTGAGAAAGAGAAAGCCTGGGATGATAATGAAATAAAGGAGTAGATTTTAGGTTCCCTTTGTGTGTGGTGATAGTGGCTTAGGGATGAAGTAGACATTGGTGGAGTACATGGTAGTGGGGTAAGATAAATTAATAGAGAGAAGGGAGGAAGATGTGGTGGGTAGATGAAGGGTATTTCAGTTACTTGTTATTTTTAACACCATTTGTGGTAAAGTTAACAGAAAGGGGAATCCTGTTATTAGTTTTAGAAGGGAGGTCAGTGTAATTTCCAAAACCTCAGGGGAGGTCCCTGCAATTGTCAGAAATCTCAGAGGAGGTTAGTGTAAAAAATTGTTCTTTCTGGTACATGTAAAGTTACACCAATTGATTTTCCATAAAATTATTTTTTGTGGGCACTATATATTTTCTTGCCTTCTTGTTTCTATATCTATTCCATCAATCAGTTGGACATTTTCTTGTTTTCAGTACGACACCAAGTACTTTTACAAGGTCGGAGACGGTGATTCTGCTCGAGCGTTTTCATTTCAAACACCCCCAGAGGTTGATCCGAATGCTCCTTACAAATTTGGTATTATTGGTCAGTAGTTTCTTTTCTTCTTCTGCTTTTGAAAAGCGAAATTAGATTGTTATCCACGAGCAATTGAAGTTGAAGCATTAAGCAGCTCAATCTAAGGAACATAGATATACCTTGTTCAATTATCCCTTTGTATGCTAACTGGGTTCTTTTATTTGATGAAAAAAAGTATCATAGTGAAACTTGGAATGATTTTACAGTTTATGATCTATAGTACCGAACAACTGTAAAACTGTGCTTAAAGATACAGTCCTATTGATGAGGGAGAAACCTGATGGGCATTGTCAAGTGAATGCATGAGGCAGCAATGGGTCTTCTTCTTCTTCCTTTATTTTTTTATTTTTTATTTTTCTTCCTTCTTTGAACCAACAAGCTGTATAAAGGAAGCAATCACACTGGTTTGAATAATAAGCGTGGATCGAAGTTGAGCTCTGATACCAAATGATGCAGGGTGGTTTATCAAGAAATCCATCCTATTTTTCAATTGATTCAAGAAGACAAGATTTTTATAAAAAAGAACATGGGCTACATCCCTGCACACAAAGCCACAACTTTTCTCAACTTAAATTCATTATTCAACTATGACCAATTACAATGTCAAAGCCTTTATTTATAGGCTAAAAGAAACCCTAATAAAAATAAGGAAACTAAAATTCTTAGTAGTTAAGAAACATACTAAAAGGAAACGAGTCCTAAGAATTATAATTAAAAATTTGTGATCACGAAGAAACATACTAAAAGGAAACAAATTCTAAGAATCCTAATTATAAATTTGTGATCACTAAAAAACACATTAAAAGGAAACAAATCCTATGAATCTTAACAAATTTTAAGAATCATAAATAAATTAAACATTAAAAACATAAATAAAATTATAAAGTTTTTATGAAAATTTATGATCATTCCGCTTCAAAAGCACAAAATAAAAAGATCTACTCATTTGCCCATTCCTTCTACATCCTTCGTCATCACTGTAATATTACCCTCAATGATTCCTAATTCCTGTACGAAAGATTAAGAAATGGCTCAACAATGTATGACAAACTATTTAACACCCTCTCTCACATATAACAAGCTATTCATCACCCTCTTAGATGTGCAATATCTTGCATGTGGAGCAAACATCCATACATAGAGAGACGAGACAATGCAAATGAAAGAGAAATAATGCAAATGGAGAGACATGAACACAAGACCTCCCCCAACTAAAGGTTTAATACCATGTTAAATCACCAACTTTCCCAAAAGCTTAAGGAGATAGAAAAGGGGCTTAGCAATGTATATTAAGCTATTCTTCACTCTCCCTTGCGTACGTGCAACCTTGTCTTGCACGTGCAAAGACAAACAGAGAACCAAACAACCAAACGAAGAAGAACAAACCAAATGGGGACCGAATATATATATTTTTTTTGATAAATAATCAAATGGGGACCAAATATCAAATGCCAATAGAGAGACTTGAACTCGATAACTCTCTCAACTTGAGCTTTGATACCATGTTAAGTCACCAATTATCCCAAAATAATAAGTTGTTAGAGAGAGGAGCAACTTTATTATTTATATTACACGCTTCCTCATGTGTGGCTAGGCTCTCCTAAGCGGGCCAAACACGTGCAAGTATTTTTTATTATTAGGTAGGGGGTGAGGTTCAAACACAAGATCTATTGCTTGTGATACCATATTACATTGTTGACCATCAACTCATCTAAAAGCCTAAGCTATTAGGAAATGGGACCAACTATACGTATATTAAGCTAGTTAAAGGAATCATTGATTCAAAAACAGTTTAATCAAAATATTATCTAATTCCTTCTCCTCTCTATGCTATATTAATAATTAACATTATAAACTTCTAATGAAATTCCTTCCATCATACACTGAATTTGATGTAGCCTAATTGAATTTTTGTAATTAATTATTTAGAATCCTAGACTTTTCAAGACAAGAACCAACATTATCAACACCAATGGTGAGGGTTGTAGGGTATTCCGGACCGCCCAAGGCTAATGTCAAGAATCTTTCTTGCACTACCAAGAAATAAGTGGAATTTGTCTATTCATTTAGATCTTTTTGAAATGCTCTTTTCCTCGATCACTGGGATTGGTTAGAACAAGTTGGTCTTAAGAACACTTCTTGAGCTAGGCTAAGCTTGTCTTAATCTAAGCTGAATGAGATGGATCTTAATGTCATATTCACTATAAAGTAGCATTCATGTGTGAAGTTAGGCTTATGTCAAATTTCTTACTGATACTTTTCAGAAGTTCTACAGTTCAGATTTTTTAATGAAAGAAACTATTCATCTTTGATTCGACCATTGGTTGCCTTGTTCATTACAATCCTGTGTTTCAAATTATTAGTTATGATGGTATTGAAAAACACTACTTTCTTCAGAGACCTTTTCATTGCTGAGGAAATCTGGATCAAAAGAGTGTGAAAGGATGGTCTTCCCTGATAAACATGAAGGGAAGGAAGTATGATATTTGCTGCATATGTGCCTGAGGTTACTGTTGCACTGTCATCTATACCACAGATGGTAGGTTACTTAAAGTCCTTGGCTAGTGAAAGTCCTGCTAGATTCTTGTCTCTGAAGCTTTAGTATCTATCTTATTAGGCAAGGGAGCAGGTGTGTGTGTGTGGCCTAGAATAGATATTACTCGGAGACAGAAGATGAGTCCGCTGAAACGCTAACTGTGATACACATTGGTGAAGATGATGAATTGATGCTTTGGTAAAGATAAGTCAAATAAGCTTTATATTGCATGGCAATATGGCTAGAGACTTTGTGGGAAACCTAGTAATAATGCTAACATAGTATTGATTCATTTTGTTTTACAATAGCAGCCCACTGGTCTTAACAGCCTTTCTTCTGTAGAAAGACAGTAGCACATATGGTGTTTGGATTGAAAAACTCTATTTAAATCTTGCCTTACTTTGTTCTTATAATTTAAGATTTGTTAGTAAATTGTCCTGTTTGTATGTTTAGGTGATTTGGGCCAAACATATAATTCTCTTTCCACTATTGAGCATTACATGCGGAGCGGAGGACAGACAGTCTTATTTGTTGGAGATCTTTCATATGCTGACAGATACCAGTATCATGATGTTGGTGTTCGTTGGGATACATGGGGCCGTTTTATTGAACAAAGTGCAGCGTATCATCCATGGATTTGGGCAGCCGGGAATCATGAAATAGACTACATGCCATATATGGTAATTTGTTTTGGTTATGGTGTTTATAGAAAGCAACATTCATTGCTTTCTTTACTAATGAACCTTGTTGAGGTAGATCTAAAACTTAGTATCTTAACTATATTATGTAGCATAAATCTTGTTGAGTATATCTGGCAAGAAAAATAAAAGTAACAGCGGTCATTCCTTTTCCTGGAAACTCTACTATTAAGTTTTG
This sequence comes from Camellia granthamiana, assembly GCA_036172215.1. NCBI lineage: Eukaryota > Viridiplantae > Streptophyta > Magnoliopsida > Ericales > Theaceae > Camellia > Camellia granthamiana. Next base: position 103,679,551 of record CM069916.1, on the reverse strand, counting down.
GTGGATATAATATAACTATACATTTCTGTCAAGTTTCTATTTTAAATGGTCAGAAACTATACAATGAAAACTTCTTGTTTGTTTTGATGAAGTTATTTTTTGCATCTTTCATCATAGGAATGTTTGTAATATCTTTGCAACTTGCAAGGTAATTTATATGTTATCACTAGAACTGTTTTCCAGTTCTTGTAAGATTGATTTCATTATTTGTGATTCTTTGTACAATGATTGGAATCTTTTAGGAACCACTTTTAAGTATTTTTTGTTTGGGAAATTCTATAATATGCACCTCAAAAAAGGTGGGTACCGTATGCCCCGCTATGACCTTTGTGGTTTTTGGTTATGACCCATTGTGGTGGTGGTTATGACTCATTGTGTTAGTTATGACCTTTTGTGGTTGTTATTTTGATTATGACTGAAGAGGTCTTTCATTATGTCTCAAGTGGTGTTTGGTTATGACCCATTTTGGTGTTAGTTATGACTTAGTTATGAGTCATTGTGGTGTTGATTATGACCTATTGTGGTTATTATTTTGGTTTTGACCCAAGAGGTCTTTGGTTTTGTCTCAAGTGGTGTTTGGTTTTGATCCCTTGTGTTTGTTTTAGTTATGACTGAAAGTGATTTAGCTAGGACATTTGTGGTATCAATACCACAAATTGTCATAACTTACATATAGTACACACCCAGAAAAGGGGTGTGTATTGTAGAATGACCCTTTTTGTTTTGTATAACTATGGTATACTCAAACCCCCTCAATCCCTTGCTGTAAAAATCTTTGAAGAAGTTGGTAAACTAAGAAACAATGCTCACTGAGTTCACTTTGATGGAATTTCGACATTTCAATTGATTGAGGGATTTGTGGGAGTGTAATAATGTGATTTGATGGATTAGTAATGAACAAGACAATCACTATCATAGTGTATAAATGGTTCTTTAAAGTTTTAGGGTTGTTGAGATAGGTATAGAAAGGATTAGCTTTGATAATAGCAATATAGTTGGCCTCTAGCTGCCAACCTTTAGTTTGAGTAGTACCTTGTGCAAATCTGAAAGGAGTGTAAGATTTCTGAATGAATTTGTATATTTACAAAGTACACAATAGTTTATATAGTCCTAAGACAAAGATTAAAATAAAGGAAATAGAATCCCTATACAATCAAAGGGATATCTACACAATCAAACATGCCTAATATATTAGTATATATTCTATATATAATCCCACACCTTTTTGGTAGTATTATATTTGGAAAACATCATTCCAATACGGTCATCTACAGAATTTTGCAACCAGGTTAGAACTTGGGTATTATCAAAATCTCAAGTGTCACAGGAAGTCAAATATCTTTCTGCTTTTGGGTCTAATGGACGAGGAACAGAACCAAACATAGTCCCATTTTTTTCTTAATAAGAAGAAAATTCTTCATAACACTGGCTCAATAACTATGATTGGTACTAGTAAGTTTGCATAAGGCCTCGTTTGGGAACAGGCTATTTTAGTAACTTTTTGACTTTTTACGAAAAGATGTGCAGAAAAGTAGAGAGGTGATGTGACTAGTTTTAGTTGGCTTTTTGGCTTTTTGGCTAAAATAGTCAGTCCCCAAACGAGGCCTTAATGGCTTGGATTTTGGTGCCCGACATTGTAATAAAACGGAACTAATGGGTTTAAGTATAGTAACACAAAAAAATTTGTTCCAAATAACCAGATAATCACAAACAGAGGGGTTAAAATGTGAATAGAAGTTTTGTAACCAGATCAACACATTGAATTGGCAAAGGAGAGACCACAATAGAGAGAGAGAGAGAGAGAGAGAGAACTAGTAATTGCGAACCAAAGGTGAGGTGAATTAGATGAGTCACGATGGGTCGCGATACTAGAGGAGAGAACTTTAGTACTAAGGGGATCAACGAACAAGGGTCAACCGTGAGACCCAGTTGACGAACCCAAGTGGACGAAATTCAAAGGGAAGAGAAGAACCAGTAGCGAGAACTAGTTGTGCGAGAGAAGACCCAAAGAAGAACTAGCCACAAACCAGAGGGAAGAACCATGACCCAACGATGCAAAGAGATGAGCCAGAGATGACTCACACTGAACCACGAATCAAAGACGACAGAGACCTTGTCGCGAGGGAGATCCAGTAATGAAGGAGAACCACTCACCAAACATAGGAAAGAACTACGAACCAGAGACAACTTAGAGTCAACAAACAGAAAATGACTTCTAGGGTTTCGGTAGTGATTTTTGAATGAATTTGTATATTTACAAAGTACACAACTATTTATATAGTCCTAAGACAGTTTGAAAAAAAGGAAATAGAATCCCTATACAATCAAAGGGATATCTACACAATCAAACATACCTAATATAAAAGATATACAGAATGTATACTAATGTAGAAAATATAAACTAATATATTTTCACAAGGAGGTGCAGGATTTGAGGCGTAGATGGGGACCCAGATGTCTTTGTCTTATCAGGATAATATGTGTTGTGTCTAATATTTGTAGTTGCATTTCTTTTTTTAATTTACATGCAACTCATCAATGCTTTAATCTGCATAATTTCGTCTTGCTATTTTGATAATTCACCTTAGACTATTTATTCGGTATAACATGTCTGAATAATCTTAAGAAGAAAGTGTGTTCATGCGGTTTCTTTAATCCTCTATTTCCTTTAGACATTTTTTCCTGTTACGTATGTTTTGTCATTCTACATATTAGTTCTACCTCATGTATTATTAGTTTGTTGTGCTATGCCATCTCACACCAACATCAAAATAGTACACAAAATTTGTGTTTGTTTAAACACATCTCAAAACCACAAGTCATTGTAGTCTATTTCCTCGTGAGCCCAAGAAGCTTAAAATAATATCCACCTTGCTCATTTTTTTGCATTAATCATGTATTTTCTAATTTTCATATTGTTGTTTATTACTTTTAGAAACAAGAAGCTGACAACAATGTAATTTCTCAATGTCGAAACAAACAGTTTTCTCCTCTGATATACTAGGATTTCCTTACTTGTGCAAGAGAAACCTAATTGATAATTAAGTAATTAATTTCAGCTAGCTAAGCAGACCATATGTCACGACCCCATACCGCCCCAAATAAGATAGTGTAGTGATCGGCCAGTAGTCGTGAATTACAAAAGGCCTAACTTTCAAAACAAGTTGGACTCATATGATAATTGGGGCAAAATTTTCAATTACAAGTGCAGAAACCACTATTTGCTTATATTGAGTCCATTTGAAACATCTATTCAGAGCAGTGCACAACTATATGAAATGAAAGCCTACATTCCTCTTGGATTGTTATCTACCTTATTACATGGCTTAAACAATTAAATAAAATACAACACTTGTGACATAGCTTACAAAGCTAGCACAACCACACAAGACCGGCTTCCAATTAACTTCTCTTCGTACCCAGACTCTTCATCACCTACATATATATATATATATAAGGGAGAGGGGTGAGCCATTGCCCAGTGAATAGTAATACAGTAAAGTGGTAAATGAATGAACACCGACAAGCTTTTAAACATAGGATTAAATCGTAGTTTGAACATAGCTTTAACTTGAGCAAGATATTGCATAACTTGACTTGAAAACATTTACATAATGATGAACATATCAAGGATTACACGGTGTTTAACCGGCCCGGATACCGGTTAAATGTCTCACTCGATGGTGGCTTGTGAGCTCAGCCATCAAGACATGATTGGGTATTCCCCCAATTTTGGGACATGATTGGTTATTCCCGCAATTATGGGACATGATCCATGAATGTCATCTTAATACATGATACGAGAATATAGGATGCTCATTCATAACAAAACCATAGCTTATCTTTCGTAAACGCAGTGTAGGTTTGCATTTCAAATCATAGTTTTAACAAACATACCTTTACTATACTACTACTCACAAATGGCTCCTTGAATAAAAGGTTTCCTCCTCCAAGTGCTTGACCTACACAAAGCATAAGTAAGACATTGAAAACATCATAACTTGCAAGTTTTAACCTTAACTCAAGTGCTCTAATCTTGTTTAATGTTTTCTAACTTCTTTCTCAAATTGTTCAAGGCTTGATCATAACTTAGTTTGTAAGCTTCTAAATTAATTAGAGTGTCCCAAGTGGCTTGATGCTTCCTATTTCATATTTAAGTTGTTTAGTGTTTACATCTTTAAATTCAAAGTGTTAACAAGGCATGATGTACCTAGCTTACTTGCGCTAACATGTCAAACCGAGTGCCTAAACTTGGTTAGATGTTTTCCTAAACTTCTCTCAAGTGTTTAGTGCCAATCTAGGATTAATTCATGTCTCAAAAAAAGTGCCTAAATAAGTGTTGAACATGTGCAAGGAGTGTTCTAGGTGAAAGAGGCTTACAAAAATAATAAGCGTGCAAAACAGGGGATTTCCGCACGTGCGGGGCCCAGGCCACACGTGCGGGAGGGTCAGGGCACGTGATTTCAGAATTAAAACATGAGATCTGGGGGCTGGCCGGACATGCGGTGCTGGGAAAATAGGTCTGTTCGAAAATGCAGCTTTGTTCCAAGTCTTCCTCTCTTGATTCTAGGGCTTGGGACTATGCAACCTCACTACAAAATATGCAAAATCAATAGGAAATCTTGAAAGAATGATGTTTCTAAAATTAATAACATCAAAACATGATTTAATTTCAAGTTTCAAGGATCAAAATCAAGGCTTTATCAAGAAAATTCACGAATCTAGTTCTTTCTCAATTCCCTCTTAAACTTCTTCTTTTCTTTTTTTAAAACATGGATTGATTATGCAAAATCATTGAAAACTATGAGAAATCATGGAAATACAACTTCCTATGAACTAAGAACATCAAAAACTCAATTGAAAATGCATGAACTTCAACTATTTGCTTTATTCATGAACCTATACTACGTTAATTTTCTTCATAACTTCAATTCTAACTCAATTAGTTCCTGTTTTCTTCTCATACTTAGATAGTTGATAGGTTTTGTGAGACCCAGAAAATCCTCTCACATGGATTGTTGATGAGATCCAACGAAGAAATGAACTTGGCTCTTGTAGATCTGCAAGGATGAGCATGATCGGCGCCACCCAACCGGGGTTGCCGGCCGGAGATACTCCGATGATAAAGTTAGCTAAAATAGATCAAAGAGAGAAGATGAAGATTTAGAGAGTGTGTGTGCTCTGTGGCAGGGAAAATGAGGCATCCCTCTTGTGTATGGGGTCCCCTCCTTTTATTTCTTGTTTTGTGCCAGCAGATTTTTTTCTTCTTGATTCTATCTTATATAACTATAAAACAAAAGGCTAATAAATACAAAAAGAGAGGGGTATGCATCATCTATTTGTTTGCTTCACCGCTTTACCTATTCTCTTTTACATAGCTTAGTTAATCAATTTTAGTTATAATTAATCAAGGTTAATCTCTAATTAATCAAGTTTTATTTGAATTTTGCTTAGCTTAATTAATCACGATTAAGGTTCACTAATCCTACTTAATTGACACTAATCATGTTTAGCAAAATAACATATAGTATTAAAATGACGAGCACATTAGTCTAAGATCTTTAAGCTTCTCAATTAAGGTTTCTTAGGTGATCTAGGTATTCTATATTCACTTCAAAGTTCATCCCCTAACTCCTTGTTATTTATCAATTCCCACCAAAGTTCTACTTTTAAATTACCTTAGGTTTTTGCATTAATCGTAAGCATTCCCTAGTTCCTTCTTCTTTAACATTCTTCCCTCAAGGCTTTCTGGCTATATACTTTTATACTTTAGTTTAAGTATTCTACATAATGAGATGGTTAGTTTGACTTAGGGTATTTAAGGATGGTTATTAATATAGCTATTGCACATGGCGTTCTTTGGGGTGTCACACCATAATTGGCTCATCTTCGAACAGTGAACCCCATTGTAGTATAAGTAACATCCCAACAATTTACAGACCTAGAGTTTGAATTTTTTTATCCCTTGGAAGAAAATAATGAATAAATAGGCAAAATTTCCATGAGAACTTTACTTTCAACATCTGTTGAGTTTCTCAATTGGAAAGTCTTCACCTATTTCCCACGTTCATCGAACTCTAGTTTTCCTATATTCTTGTATTTGTTATTTTATTGGTGTTATTTTAATTTTAACACATGCTGAGCATGCTAGAAATTATATGTGATTGTGTTGAATAGTGAAGAACAATTGATTTTAAAGCCCAATGGCAAGAAGAATCATTGAATTTCACTTGTAACTCTTTATTCATATACCTGATTATTGCAGTCACACTAGTGATTTGTGTTCAATATATTTGTCAGTCACGGAAATGAAATCCAAATTGAACTTTTTGTTTGTTTTTCTTGACTACTCTTTCGATGTCTCTTTTTAGGGGGAAGTTATTCCTTTCAAATCGTATCTGCAGAGATACCCAACACCTTATGCAGCCTCAAAAAGCACTAATCCTCTTTGGTATGCTGTTAGACGCGCATCTGCTCATATCATTGTGCTATCCAGCTACTCTCCATTTGGTAACTCTTGGTTCCTTTGTCTGTAAACATCTTGTCATGATGTATGTATATGTGTGTGTGTGTGCATGTGTGCCAAAATTTGTTTTGTGTGGTTAAAATGATCTTCAGGGATATCTAGGATCCACTTTAGCTCTGCTTTATCCTCATATGAACCCCTAAGTAAAATACTCCACTTTTTTGCATATTTGGTTTAAGACCTGCATGGTGGTAGATGTCACACCCCAAATTTTAAGATGTTAATTAAGCGGAAGCTAATTAGCCTAAGCGTGATCTTTATAATTGAAAGCATCCACTTTATCCTTATCCACTTTCAAATCATCACTTACAAATTTTTCCTAAGTATGTCAAAATTCTAATTTGCCTTGTAAAACGTGTCCATAGGCGAATATTTTCTTAAACTTGAAAATGTACTCAATTTCCTTTTATCATCGTTGTCTTACTTAAAAATGACAAAATAGATGTGTTTCTAATGAATTTAGACTCCAATGGTAAATGTGCCCAATCTTATAATTTTTTAGAGAAATCACATTTTAATCTAAAATGGGAAGTTCTCTCAATGCAATGACTCAACTTCTCATGGCATGCATCCCAATGTAAATGAAAGTACATACTTCATAATACATATTATGAAATAAATTACAGACTATGGAATAAATTACAATGAAGTACATGCAAAATAAATAAGGCACACAAGCCTAATTACCCGAAAGTCTACACTAACATGCTTAAAAGTAAACAATAAGGAATTGCCTGTCCGACGCGCACGCCAATGGGAACACCTTGTTTGTTTAAGAGAAGGCTAACTTAGGGAATGATAATAATATCACCTCTTTTATATTAATCAATCAAACTGGTACAAAGAAATAAAGACACTGATTACGGTATTATAATATAATCTAAATAAGGAAATATAAATTATAGAATGATTCCAATCATATATTCTAACACTCTCCCTCAAGCTGGTGCAAAGATGTCTCTCATACCCAGCTTGCTAAAAATGTCATGAAATGGTTTACTTCCAACTCCCTCGGTGAGGATATCTGCAAGTTGTTCACCAGACTTTACAAATGGAGTACATATTGTACCACTAGTGAGCTTCTCTTTGATGAAGTGACGATCAATCTCATCATGCTTTGTCCAGTCATGTTGAACTATATTGTGAGCTATGTTGATAGCAGCCTTATTATCACAATATAGCCGCATGGAGTCTCTCTGGTCAATTCCTAGATCACGTAATAACAACTTGATCCACAAGAGCTCTTACACACCTTGTGTCATAGCTCTAAACTTAGCTTCTGCACTAGACCTAGCAACCACATTTTGTTTCTTCTCCAAGTAGCCAAATTGCCTCGAACGAAGGTACAATATCCTGAGGTGGACCTCCTATCAGTCACAGAACCTGCCCAATCCGCGTCCCTATAAGCTTCCATACTAAGATGATTATGTTTGGAAAAATAAAGACATTTTCCAAGAGAAGATTTCAAGTATCTCAAAATTCTCATAACTGGCCACCAAATGTATTTCATGAGGAGCATGCATAAATTGGCTAACCACACTAATGGCAATAGCAATATCACGATGAGAATGGGATAAATAAATGAGCTTACCTACTAGTTTCTGATAACTCTCTTGTCACAAAGTTTATGATTAGGCTTCAGTGGCATGTCACAGGCTCTACTTCCAAGCATTCATGTTTCTTTCAACAGGACAAGGACATATTTTCTCTGACAAATGAAAATCCCATCTTTAGCCACTTCAATTCCCAGAAAGTACTTTAGGTTCTCCAAGTCTTTGATTTCAAACTCATTTACCAAATACTTCTTCAACAAAGGAATTTCCTCAACATCATCTTCTGTAAGCACTATGTCATCCACATATACAATGAAAGCCATAGTCTTGCCATGAGAGGAATGTTTAACAAATAGAGTATGATCAGTCTGACTCTGTTTGAATCCATATTTCAGTATCGCCTGAGTGAACCTCTCAAACCAAGCCCTAGGGGACTGTTTGAGGCCATAAAATGACTTTCAAAGTCGACATACCTTTCCTTTGGTTTGAACAATTTCAAAGCGAGGAGGAATGTCTCACATCAAATTGATGAAATGACCACTTCAGATTAGCTGCTAGAGAGAGAATTATTCTAATTGAATTCATCTTTGCAATTGGAGCAAATGTCTCTTGGTAGTTCACCCCATAGGTCTGAGTGAAACCATTTGCCATAAGTCGAGCCTTATACCCGCTCAATTGAACCATCTGCCTTGTGTTTCACAGTATACACCCATTTGCATCCCACGGTTCGTTTGTCCCTAGGTGACTCAATCAAATCCCAAGTGCCATTTTTATGAAGTGCTTTCATTTTCTCCACCGTAGCCAGTTTCCACTCAGGAATAGTAAGAGCATCTTGAAAATGATTAGGTGTACTAATAGAGGAAATTTTTGACACAAAGGCTTTATATGAAGATGACAAATGAGAATAAGACACAAAGTTAGAAATTGGACGATGAGTACAAGATCTCACACTCTTTCTTTTGGCAATGGGTATATCAAGATCAGTGGGCTTAGACTTAGAGGTAGCAATATCAGGAGTTGGAGAGTTACCTAGACCTTCATCAAGAGAAGGAGACGGTAGTGATTGATCAGAATTGGTTTCTTTTATTCAAGTAATTTTCTGCCTTTCTTTATCCCTGACATAAACTTGCCCTTCTCTGTTCTTGGCAACATCAGATTCAGTATTGCTAGTAATAGGTACCACTGGAGGCAGTACTAAGCCAAGAATAATTGAAGTAACAAGACTTTCTTCACACCAAGGCTTCTCTTGAAGAGATGACGGGGACACTGGACTGGACTCGAAGTAGGATTGAGACTCAAAAGAAGGTGACATTCATGGACATAAACCATTTACGAGAGGGAGGATGATAACACTCGTACCCCTTTTGAGTAGAAGAGTAACCCAAGAACACACACTTGAGAGAATGAGGATCCAACTTAACTCGAGAAAGAGAATGATTGTGAACAAAACATACACCACACAGCCAAAGGTTTTTAGAAGAATGGAAAACAGAGACCCAGAACTTAAGAGAACCTGAAGAGGGGCCCTTTTTTTTAAGACTTGGGTAGGAAGACGGTTAATGAGATATGCTGCTATAAGAACAACCTCGCCCCAATAGGCCCAAGTGACACCCATAGAAAAACACATACAGCGAGCCATATCTAGGAGATGACGATTCTTGCGCTTGGCAACACCGTTTTGTTGAGGGGTGTTAGTGTAAGATGTAAAAATAGTTGGCCAACCTAGAATCAATGTACTCATCCCCATTATCAAAACTCAAGACTTTGATAAACGCCCTAAATTGGGTACTAATCATCTTATGGAAGTTTTGAAACACCGAAAAAACCTCACTCTTTTCTTTCATTAGATACAACCAAGTGGCACAAGAGCAATAATCTATAGAAGTAACAAACCATCGATGACCCTTTATTGACAACACACGAGAGGGGCCCCAAACATCAGAATGAATTAAAGAAAAAGGAACAGAACTTTTATTATTACTAGGAGCAAAAGAAGCTCGGTGTTTGCCATGGCAGGACTCACAATGAAACTCAAACTTTATTTTGGACAAAAACATAAGGAAATAAATATCTAAGTAATAAAAAAGATGGATGTCCTAAACGGCGATGCCACAGCCATAAATTTCCATGGTAGATGGAGACTAGATGGAATGATGAGCCAGCTAGTCAGTTTAATCCAGGATATAGAGACCATGTTCTGTTCTACCATTGCCAATCGTCTTCTTTGTGATAAGGTCCTGAAAAAGACAAGAATCAGGAAAAAAATTTACGCTACAATTCAAATTCTGAGTAAGACAACTCAATGACAATAGATTAACAGAAAAATTAGGAAGATGTAAAACAGAAGATAAAGGTAGGAAAGGGGTGGCACGGATTAAACCTTTCCTAAAGAAAGAGGAAATAGTACCATCATCCTAACTTTATCCTGACCAGAGGCGAGTGTATAGTTTGAGAAGAGATTAGAAGTCTCAGACATATGATCGGAGGCATCAGAATCAATAATCCATGGCGAGGCCTTATGGGATAAGAACACACTAGAGGATGAGGCTAAGTTATCTAAATGGGCAAACAAAGAAGAAGATGCACCTGGACGAATCGGAGACTGGTGATAAAGTAGATGGCGCAAAGCATCCTCAAACTCAAAAGATGACATACCAGAGACCAAATCAGAGGTCTCCATAACCGGAGTTGAATCATGTGTCTCTACAACACTGGATTGATGAGCACGAGAGTGAGACCCACGTCCTCTCGATTGACTAGAACAACGGCCTCTATGACCCGAGCGATCCCCTTGACCCCCTGATGGAGTACCATGAAGAGAGAGAAGTCCCATGGTGGCTAGGGCTGGCGCAAGCCCTAGAGAGGCTGAACGGTGCACCGAAACACTGCCCAACAGTGTCACAAGCCCTAGAGGAGGCTTGAGAGAGTGCTGAAAAAGACTAGAGAAGGCTTGGAGAAAATGGGTGGTTGTCGGAGTGGTGATCGGTGGTTGTCGGAGGTATGGTAGTGAGATAGGAGCCTCAAGGCTTTGATACCATGTTTGTTTAAGAGAAAGCTAACTTAGGGAATGATAATAATATCACCCGTTTTATATTAATCAATCAAACTGTTACAAAGAAAGAAAGGCAAGGCACTGATTAAGGAATTACAATATAATCTAAATAAGGAAATACAAATAATAGAATGATTCCAATCATATATTCTAACATAGAATTATTCCAATCATATATTCTAACACGTCAATACCTGTAATGTAGGGGGTGAGCAAACCGCACACTCACCAATATAATCTCAAGTCATTATTTTAAATGACATACATATAATAAGTGCAATGCAATGCAATGCCACGTTACCAAATTTAATTACTTAATTAAGTCAATTTATTTAATTAACCTGCACTGGTTAAATTAAATAATGAAAATTAAACCTGAAATCAATGACTACCCACAAGGCAACTGTCCCGGCCTTGCCAACACATCCCGTGTCAAAGCCATAATAATAATACATAGGTCCTTCCCTGATCATGCCTCCCTATTCTCTACGGGCCACGTGTTAGAAAATCCACACCACCTTCTTGCCCAAGGTTACTAGTCCTCTCAACTGTGCAATGTCCATGGGTCAAACCTGCAGATAGTGGTAACATGTGACTCTCTCTGTCAATCATACTGGACCAACTATGGCCATAAGTCTACTTGAGCCAAGCCTGAAAATCAATCAACACTGGGAAACGCTTGAAAATCAACTAAGTATAATAAATAGTAAAACTTGATTATTTAATACATAGTTAAATAACCAACCTCCATACTTGGAATATTTTCCTACACTTGGCCATTTCTTAACAAATCCTCTTTCTAACCAATTTCCTTGTACCTACTTGTCCCTAAGGACCAAAATTACCATTTGGCTTCAATAGCTCAAAAGTCATTAAATAATTCACAGAACTTATTTAATAAACATAAGGCATGAAAATATCGTTAAAATACTTAAACTAGTAAAATTAGTAACTGAACCCAACTTGTAAAATGCAACAAAAATATCAAACCAATTCTAAATCATGCCGTCTTTTTAATTATGCCATATTAAATCATTATCAGGTTAACTACACCCTTTTCCCCAAATTTCATAAACAACGCTCAATTAGTACACATTAATATGTGTTTGGGAGGGGAAAGATTGGGTACAAGGGTAATGCTAGAGATTCCAAAAGTTTTATCAATTTTTCTACCAAATGTTTCACATGGGTGTGGGATGGTGTGGGTCCCACACCCATGTCCCATATTCATGCGAGACATTTAGTGGAAAGTTTGGTTAAACTTTTGGGATCTCTAGCATTTTTCTCGGGTACACACATAACCTTTGACATAGTGCACAAAGTAGTTGCCTCGAGACTTGAACCCATAACCTCAAGGTTTTTACCATTGAACCAATGGTTATCCCTTCCAAATTTCGTACACTTCAATATTTTATCATTTTCTCAAAGTTAGTTAATCAACATGATCTTTACGCCGAAAATCATTAGATATGACAAGAAGTACACTTATAAACATTAGAAGATCAAAAGTCCTAATTTATATTCTCTAATTTTTCAAACTCAAAAAGCTATAACAATATGCATGTCATTATTCATCTAACCTCATGAACAATACACTTTTTAGGGTTTTGATAACAAAGCAACATTCTAACTAAAGTGTGATTTTTAACATGAAATACACAAGGCATGTTGATTTTCTCAAATAATCTCAAAGAAGTAAATAGAGAGTATTTCAGCAAAAACTTCCCAAACATTAAGGATAGAACACTGAAATAATTTATAACCTTGAAATGCACTCTCTAATCATGTTACATTATTCATAAAATAAACCTAACATGCATTCAAAGCAATAACTTAGAGGAAATCCCTACCGCTTAAGAAGCTTTCAAATCAAATGCAAGAATGTTGATATGGTTGTGTGTTCTAGCCACTCAAGTTTCTAAGCTCTTTGATGGCTCCAAGTTCTCAACTCAAGAACACTAAGAACTATTCCCAAGCTCTCTCAAACTCACTCTTAAATCTCCCTAAAAAACCTCTCTAAGCTTACTAAAATCATTACCCAAACCCCAGGCCTCGTGGATCAAGACCAATGTAAGGTTTTAAGAGGAAACAATGGAAGTTTGGAGAGAAAAATGAGAGAGAAAAGGAGGAAGCACTGCTGAAATTCTGCAGAAATGGGTGTTTTTCTCTATCTAAAAGTGTGTATAAGTGTATACAAGGAGATTCCTTCAATCCCTAGTCAACCCCTTAATTGAACATGTGATCAAAGGGTCCATGATGCAGGACAAGTCAGGACAGTGCTGGATTTTGAAAACAGAGGCTATTTGATGGCCTAAACAGTGAGTAATTTAGGGTTTCAAGGGTTAAATTGAAGGCTAATAGGTAGGGGAAGGGATTAGGGTTGATTTGAGGATATGATTGGATAGAGTTTTGAGGTTGAAAAGTGCACTTTTAGAGGGCTGTAAATAGTAAATTGAAACAAAAAAGAAAAAAAAAGAAGAGAAGAAGATAAATCTAGGAATCACTCCTAGAATCCCTTAGGCATCACACCTAGGGTTTGATTGCATCACACAATCCATAAAGAATCTTCAAAACTCAAATTTTTATAAAATATCAACTCTATTGAATTAGAAGTATTACATGACTTTATATAGATTTTAGAGACTTCCTAAACCAAGTAGAACCAAAAAAAGGAAACTATTATAAAATCTTAGATTTCCAAAACTAATTTAAGACCAAATAAGAAATATAAATAAAACTCAATTAAATAATTTGACCCCCAAGATGACCCACGGTCAACCCCTACAACCCATGACAACAATAATGAAAATTACCAAATATCCTTAGCTTAAAAATTCTAGAAAACATAAAAATAACCATAAAATAAGACTCTAATAATACTAGAAACATTATTATATAAAACTCCTATCAAGATCTCTTTGAAATCGTGCAAGTGGCCAAATATCGTCCTTTCTTTGGATTTAACCTTCCTTCAGCTTCTTATATTCTGCATCATTCTCTCTTGGTTGGAAAAAACTCGATCTCGAGTTTTGAAGTATTAGAGTATAATCCACAAGCTTTGAAATTGTATCCATGGCTTCACCCTAAAATCTTCAAGTTGATGTCACCTTTTTTTCATTGGAAATAGCAACAAAAATAATGAGAGATTGATCTTTTCAATCTTGCCACTAAATTTTTCTAGAATAACAAAGTCAGTTGGCATAGAAAACACATCCTTGAATTGATCCAAATCTGTTTTTGTAAAGTTTTTTTTGATATTCCCAACAACCTCCTCAATCTCTTGCTTTTTAACCTCTTTTCCCAATACAAGGTCATCTTTTGATTCACTTTTGGACTCTTCACACATCATGATTGCAGCAAAGTCATTGGAGACCTCGGATTGCAATGTCATGACCTGCAAAGGTATTATATGTTGTAGACCAGCAATTGCTCTTTTTGATTCATTGCTCTCAAGAGCATAAGGAATGACAATTTCTTTTATTTCTTGGAGAGTCGAAAGGAAAGGGACCTAACTTTAGGAAACCTTGGTGGTGGAGAGAGGAGGTTCAAGCGGTAGTAAAGACAAAAAAAGAGTGCTTTAAAAAGTGGCAGAATGATAGAACTGAGAAAAATCGTAAGAGTTACAGATTGGCTAATAAAGAGATCAAAAAAGTAATGAGGGAGACTAAGTTGAAAGCCTATGATGACCTATACACTAGTCTAGATAGTAATGAGGGAGAGAAGAAGATATACAAACTTGCTAAGATAAAAGAAAGGAGAACAAGAGATTGTAATCAGGTTAAGTGCATCAAGAGTAAGGACTCTAAGGTGTTGGTGGAGGATGGAGAGATTAAGGATAGGTGGAAGAATTGTTTTGAAAAGTTGTTAAATGAGGAACACGGAAGTAGGTCAAAAGGGAAGAAGTAGACAGTAATAAGGAAAACCAGGACTATAGGATCTATCATAGGATTATAAACTTTGAAGTGGAGATTGCACTTAAGAAGATGAAATCGAATAAGGCTTTAGGACTTAATGATATCCCTATTGAAGCTTGGAAATGTTTGGGTAAGAAGGGGGTTGCTTGGTTAACTAAGTTATTTAGTAAGATTTTGTTGACTAGGAAAATGCTAGTGAAGTATTTTAGTGTCAATCTATAAGAATAAAGAAAATGTCCAACACTGCAAGAACTATAGATGAATTAAGCTTATGTGTCATAAGATGAAAGTGTGGGAGAAAGTGATGGAACGTTGATTGCGAGATATAACAGAGGTGTCAAAGAATCAATTTGGGTTTATGTCTGGTAGGTCAACAATGAAAGCGATCTATCTTTTAAGGAGAGTAATAGAAAAGTATAGAGAAAAGAAAAGAGATATTCATATGGTTTTTTTATCGATCTTGAGAAAGCATAGGATAGAGTGTTTCAAAATATAATCTGGTGGGTGTTAGAGAAGAAAGGGGTGACAAAAAAGGTTACATTGATGTAATTAGAGATAAGGATGAAGGTGTGGTGATCACTATTAGATCGCCTGTTGAAGAGACAAGTGAATTTTCAATTACTGTAGGGTTATCCCAAGGATCAACTTTAAGTCCTCGTCTTTTTGCTTTAATTATAGATGTGTTTATGAGAAATATTCAGAATGATATGCCATGGTGTATACTTTTTGCAGATGATATCGTATTAGTGGATGAGACTAGAGGAGTTAACACTAAGTTGGAGACTTTGATAGAAGCACTTGAATCTGAAGGATTTAGGATAAGCAGAACTAAGACAGAATACATGGAGTGTAATTTTAGTAACAGTAACAGTAACAGTAACAATGGAAATAGAGAAGAAGTGAGGATTAAGAACCAAGAACTATCTAAGAGTGAACAGTTTTGTTATTTAGAATCAATTATCACAATGGCTGGGGAGATTAGAGCAGATGTAATCCATAGAATTAAGACGCGGTGGCTTAAATGGCGGAGTGCGTCTAGGGTACTGTGCGATAAACGAATACCCACTAGTGTAAAAGGAAAGTTATATGGAACGGCTATTAGACGAGCAATGTTGTATGGATCGGAATGTTAGGCAACTAAGAAATAACATGTAGATAAAATGAGTGTTGCTGAGATGAGGATGCTAAGATGGATGTGTGACAAGACTAGAAGAGATAGAGTTAGGAATGAGTATATTCGAGAATGGATAAGAGTAGTACCGATAGAAGATAAGTTGAGAGAGAATAGATTAAGATAATTTAGTCATATATAACGAAGACCAACAGAGGCAGTAGTGAAGAGATGCGACACAGTGACAGTAGATGGAAGTGTTAGGGGAAGAGGCAAACCTAAATTGACATGGGCTAGTGTAGTAAATAGAGATACGAACCTCTTTAATTTGACTAACGAAATAGTCTTGAATAGAGTCGAGTGAAGAAAAAGGATTCATGTAGCCGACCCCGTTTAATGAAACTTAAGGTTTGGTTTAGTTTAATAAACATCCATTTGCTTTCTACTACTACAAACTAGATAAATAATTCCTTGAATTTTCTTGTCTAATCAACCACATGCATATCACCCTGATCAAGAGCATATAGTTGATCTAGAAAATCATCTTGAAGATCCCTTAGACGAATATTTTCTCTAAGAAGTGCTTTACCTACATCCCAAGGCAATCCACTTGTATTGGATCTCCCACAATATGAAAACATCATGGCGAAACCTTAAGCTTTGATATCAAACTGATGCAGGACAAGTAGGGACATCACTGGATTTTGAAAACAAAGGTTATTTGATGGCCTGAACATTGAGTCATTTAGGGTTTCAAGGGTTAAATTGAAGGCTAATGGGTAGGGGAAGGGATTAGGGTTGATTTGAGGGTGATTGGATGGAGTTTTGAGGTTGAAAAGTGCACTTTTAGAGGGCTCTGAATAGTAATCCGAGAATAGTAAATTGAAACAAAAAAGAAAAAAGAAAGAAGAGAACAAAATGAATCTAGGAATCACTCATAAAATCCCTTAGGCATCACACATAGGGTTTGATTGCATCACACAATTCATAAAGAATCTTCCAAACCCTCAAATTTTTATAAAATATCAACTCTATTGAATTAGAAGTATTACATGACTTTATATAGACTTTAGAGACTTCCTAAACCAATCAGAACCAAAAAAAGAAACTATTATAAAATCTTATGCTGTGTTTGGTTTGCTTTTGGAATCATGATTCGAAAGGCAAAATTTTCAAATCACTTTTTAAAATTCATAACCAAACACACAACTCAAAATTACTCAAAACTCAATTGAAAAATTAATTTCATAACTCATAACCAAACACACAATTCAAAACTCAATTCAAAGTGTTTTTCAAAACTCAAAACCAAACTCTTTTCAAAACTCTATTTTAAAAGAAAAAATTCAAAAAAATATTTTTTTATTTTGTTTTTTAAAATTATTTTTAGAATCATGATTTGAGTATGGAGTCGTGTTTTGAGTTATGAATTTTGAATTGAGCTTTAAAAAGAGAATTTGTTTGGTTATGAGTTTTGAGTTGTATTTTGAAATTTTTTAGATATTTTTTTTTTTAAGTAGTTAAAATTTTTCTTAATTTTATTTTCTTAGGGTAAATATTTTATACTTTAAATATTTATTTATTTATTTTAATGTGCACTATATTTCATACATTTATGTGCTGTATTTTTTTAATATTAAAAAAATTTTAAAAAATTATTTTTTTATTTTAAATATGTTTTTTATTTTTTATTTTAAATATTTTATTTTATTTTATAAATATTTTAATTTTTTTGTTATGTGTTGGTTATGATTTGAGTGTAGAGTTTTGAAAGTAGTGTGGAGTTTCGAGTTATGTGTTTGGTTATGAGTTTCGAAAATAATTTTTGAATTGAGTTTTGAGTCATGTGTTTGGTTACGATTTGAGTGTGAAGTTGTGTTTTGAGTTTAAAATATTAAAATTAAAAATTAAAATATTTACAAAATAAAATAAAATGTTTAAAATAAAAAATATTTAAACAAAAATTATATATTAAAAATAAAAAAATAAAATTTTCTTAAACATTTTTTAATATTTTAAAAAAATAAATCCAAAAATTCAAAATACAACTCAAAATTCAGAAACTCTTTTCAAAACTCATAACTAAACAAATTTTCTGTTTTCAAAACTCAACTCACAATTCCTCACTCAAATCACAATTCCAAAACGAGAATCACAATTTCAAAATTAAACCAAACGCAACCTTAGGCTTCCAAAATTAATTTAAGATTAAATAAGAAATATAAGTAAAACTTAATTAAATAACTTCACCCCCAAGATGACCCATGGGCAACCCTTACAACCCATGACAACGATAATAAAAAATTACCAAAGTACCCTTGGCCTAAAAATTCTAAAAAATATAAAAATAATCATAAAATAAGACTCTAATAATACTAGAAATATTATTATATAAAATTCCCAATTCACTAGAATATCTCCAAACAGAGAAATAAAACTATATTAACATCTAATATTAGGTTCAGAGAGTCCGTCTCCCGAATCCCAACTCAGCTTGAGAATTGATGCACACAAACTGAGACGATCGATTGTGCAAAAAAGTTAATCGACAAAGGTCTAAACTGAAGTACCAGGACACCACTACGGACTATATTATGGGTTATTTACACAAAGACCCTCTAAACTATTGAGAAGTATCACTTTGATCCTCTAAAGTATAAAAACGTACAAATTGACCCCCTTAAACTATTGAGACATTGCCCCCTAAACTATAAAAGCATACAAATAGAGCCACTAAACTATAGAAGGCTACAAATTGACATGCCAATAGTTTAGAGGGGTCCATTTGTACACTTCTATAGTTTAAGGGGCAAAGTGATATTTCTCAATAGTTAATTGGGTCAATTGTATGCTTTTATAGTTTAGGAGATCAAAGTGATACTTATTAAAAGTTTAGGGGATCTTCGTGTAAATAACTCTTATATTAATTATTCTAAGTTATCTAGGTTTCTAATACAATAATTAAAGTTCAAATGTACCTGGTCATTACAGGAGAACTCATTTATAGTATCTTTGATTACTTTAGAAGACTGTTTATCAGCCTTGGATAAATTGAAGAGATTATCAGCAAAAGCCAAATGAGATATGTTCAATTCAGAGCATTTAGGATGAAAACTGAAAACTCCTTGATCAGTTTGCCAATTAAGTAGAGCAGAAAAACCTTCCATTATCAACAGGAATAGGTAAGGGGAGATAGGATCCCCTTGTCTGAAACCCCTCTTCCCCGAGAAATAGCCTTCCTAAGCTCCATTTATAACGACTGAATACCTAGCAGTAGATATACGTAATCCAACTGATAAACTGAGCAGGGAACTCACAAACCTCCATAAACATCAAAAGGAAGTCCCAGTCAACAGGATCGTATGTTTTCATGAGATCAATCTTTATAGCACACCCGGGGAATAAATCTTTCCTATGATAGTATCTCACAGGCTCCTGCATCAACAGAATATTATCTGCGATGCTCCTCCCTTTGATGAAAGCAGATTTCAACAATTAAAGGGAGAACAGGTTGAATCCTCTCAGCCAAAACTTTAGAAATGGTCTTATAAAGCACATTACAGCAAGCTATTGGCCTATAATCCCGCGTGCTTGTTGGATTATTAGTCGGGGACAGAATCAAAGAAGTTGCATTCCATTCTTTTGGCAATGCATGAATTTTATTTTTGATCTTTTTGACATGTCAACTTTTCTCTTTCGAAATCTAATGTTGAGGCTTTAATTTGCAAAAGTAATTGATTCATGTTCTCTCTTAGAATAGCAAAGAATGTTCTTGCTTCTGTATTTCTTAATTTTGGCTTAGTTCCCTTTTGACAGTGAAATATACTCCTCAATGGATGTGGCTCAGGGATGAATTTGAAAGGGTTGACAGGAAGAAGACACCTTGGCTTATTGTAATTATGCATGTCCCAATCTACAATAGCAATGAAGGCCACTTCATGGAGGGCGAAAGCATGAGGGCTGTCTTCGAGAGTTGGTTTGTCCATTACAAAGTTGATGTAGTCTTTGCTGGCCATGTCCATGCTTATGAAAGATCAGTATGTTTCTTATTAATCTGTCTTCTTTTTCTTCTTTCCTTCTGAGACCAAAAATAAGAAAAAATTATAATATTAGAAGATTGAAAGCTAAATTTAATTCATTATTGAAATAATTGCTGTAGATTAAAAATTCGTGGTCTGTCTGTCTGGGCATGTCCTCTGTAGCCTCCACTGTCATCTAATCAGCTCCCTCAGTAACCTTTAAATTGCTTCCATACCTCAATAGCAATCATGTCCTTAGCCAATTAACACAGTTTTGATTATTTTAATTAGCAAAATGAAAGTTCCTTTTGTTTAGTTTTCAAAATCTGAATTTGAAGAAAATGAGTTTTAACTTTTACCTTTACTCGTAACTTTTTTCTGTTCATATTTGAGGACATGGCTACTGCCCAAATAAAGTAGTTGATATCTGGTTGGGTTCTGAACCTAAATGTCTGGGTCTAAATCTCTGTTGCATTGCAAAATAAACATATAATAAAAGGCATGATTTGACTCTTGTGACTCTAAAGGAAGCTTCTTTACATAGAAATGCAAGTTACACATTTTACACGTGGAAAAGACTGTCTTTTGCATTACATATTGATGCAGACAGTACGTAGATAGTTTTTTGTCTCTTATTATTCCTGAGTATGGCTATATTCTATAGAAGACAATGTTGACCATTATTTGCATTTCATTCAAGATTATGCTGGATTTTATTTTGCAAACTGAATTATTTTCAGGCTGCCTTTTCATGATCTATAATTAATATGGACTGTAAATTTAAGGTAATGAATAGGGTACAACATGACTGCTCTTTCAGTGCAAATCTTTTATTTTGCAGTTTTTTTTCTGTTTTTTAGTTGGTGATACTTAAATCTTTGCTTTTAAATATATTACACTTCAAAAACTTGGATGTGTGCATCTTGCAGTTAAATTAGTGCTTCACACATGCATGAATAGAATGTGAGTTTTGATCCTCTCAAAGATCTTATGATCCCAAGAATGAAATTTTTTTTTGGAAAATGTTATATACAATGGACTTATCCACACACACACACACACACACACACACACACAAAAAAAGAAAAATAAAAAGAAACAAAAAAACCATGGTTGAAGCAAGGATAAGATGAAGCAATGCTGAATGAAGTTGTTTGTGCTAATGCATTACCTTGTTCAATAATACAACAATTTGCATATATGTTAGGAAGGACAGAAGTTCAAGCCTGTTGATGAAGATTTGTTAGATGAACACCACCGGCTACAAGCCTTAAAACTCATAAACACCTATAAAACCCTTTACGTAAATGGTGCACAGATCAATGGCCCTGACATTTAACATTTTTTAGTTGAGGTTGCAAAATTACGAAAAACTTGTGCCATTCTTTGATAACAGAAAAATGGAAATTCAGTACTAGAGATGCTATAAATTCATTAATATGGTACAATAGTTAATAGTATTTATTTTTAGACAACTAATTTCATATAGTAATATATTTGTTCAAAATATAAAGAGCTTGAGTGAATCAAACCTTTGTCCTACTTTTATAATTCTGTTATTAAGAATCTGTATTTATCTTTGTAGTCTTCCTGGGGCTGTACATTTCTGGATGTTGTCTGATAAGAAACTGCTTTCAATCTAATGACTTCAAATGCTATTCTTAATTTCAAAGTCAAATGGCTTGCCTTTTTTACCTAACGTACTTCTATTTGGCAACAATAAGAGCTGGATGATGGGGATTTCATTTTCCCATCTGCATCAGGAAAGAATATTTGTATGTTTTTGATACTTGGATTTTGGACCTTTTTGTCTGAAGTTTAAACTGTCAACTAGTTTAGGATGCAACTGCGACTCAGTCTCAGAATTTCAATATTTTGGGTGAAATTTCAAGAAACAAATGCATTAGTGGCTCATTTAAGAATGGAAAAAATGTCATGCTCAGTTATCCTGAGCAAAAACAAAAAGAGAATTTGAAGCATGCCACATGATATTCCGGTTATGTTGACACTAGATTTCT